>BQKZ01001851.1:0-34505 GCA_036244855.1 Temnopleurus reevesii | reverse complement strand
ATATATATATATATAATTTAGAGTATGCATGCATCCACTCTGCAGAGTGCTCAATCACCATTCCAGCGCCAAAGCATTTAAAGTAATACATTTTCCTGCCAGTTACAAATTCACCTCACCTGGGTTGAGTGCAGCACAATGTTGATGATTTTATTGTTAATGAAAATTAATGCGATGGGTGAGACTTAAAGTGTGGAAATTGGGAATATTTTACTGTTTGTATTAAGCCTGTGGCGATGATGAGTATCTCATTCTCGGTCAGCCTTTTACAAGCTCCCGGATTTGCCAATATGGACAGAATGCAAAGATTGATGTTGAGTTATTTTAAGATTACATAAAATTCTGTTATGTTTTATTTCCGTAAATCATTTGGAAATAAGTCATAACATCATACTTTTCACTTCTTCAGGTTGCATGTACATCTGATGCGTCTAGAGTTATTCTCACGGATGGAAATGATTTATCTTGTAAAAGTATCCTTTTCATGATTCTTTTATCTTTTGATGGATGTAGGTACTGTTTCATCAACTGTATTTTGATAACTTTAATACTTACTACCATCTTTTATTTATGTACACTTTGGATTTGCATGACAAAGAGGAAAAAGGAGTATGTTCACTTGACATATTATTTGGTATTAATTTCTTTTCAAGTAAAAGTTTAGTTAAGTGATAATTGTAGATAGGTGAGATTATTATTATTATTTATTATTTTGTTTTTCTTTAGCTTAGTCCATGTGCAGTGTATGAACATTGGAGCCGGAAAGTTGTAACACCACTCACAAGATACAGTGAAAATTCAGTAGATCATTATTTACCAGTAGTACCACATTTGATATATGTAATGTCCCTTGAAAAGTATGATGATCCCCATCAACAAACTGGATAATTCAGAATTTGTTTTAATGTTTTAATCTGAGAACTGTAGACATTGTTCAGAAAAGTTTATGAAAGATGTTTTTGAAGATGTTATCCTTCAGATCATATTTAACCAATGGAGACAAGATATTTAATTGTTGTTATCCTATCAAAACAAAATACAGGATAATTATGGTTTTCATTTTCATTTGATGCTCAGATGCTCAAATAGTAAATATTTGTAAACATTTTGCAAGACATTTTCCTTAATTTTCTTAAATCAGATATAGCGGCCATTGTAGATGAAAACAAGGAGAAATTTACAAAAACAGAAGTTCAAGTCAGGTATGACAGGGTGTTAACAGATTGACCAGTGAAATCAATTTTAGAATTCCTTTATTTTAAGGTAGCCTAGTTTGGTCCTCAAACCTGCAAGTAAGATTGAAGAAAAATACTTGGAATCTATTTTCCTTAGATTACATAATAATATATTAGTCAATACAATCCCTGGGCAAGATCTCAGGCTGTCCAAAATGTCCTGTTTGGTTGAAGTATACTTTTGAATTTAACATGCCAAGTAAACAGAGGAATAATAATAATAATAATGATAATATTCAGTTCTTATATAGCGCATAAAATAGCATGTGCCTATGCGCTTACATAGCAGAAAGAGAAATAACAGAATGGAGAATATAGATCTGCTTTAAAAAGCAAGAAAACAACGTACATCTTATATTGTGCACTGGGCTCATGTACAAGAAGTACTTGTGTTCAATGATTTGTGGAAGATCTGGTCAGTATTTACACTCGGTTTATAGATGGTGTCATTCTGTTGATGTACATTGGAAATCTTTTATTAAAGAAATATTTTTAAGGCTCAGCAAACCTTGAAAAGTAGGTATGTGTAAAAATTTGTTTGTTTGATTATTGAAATATACATTTAATTAATTTAACATTTTGTCACTCATGTTGATAGGTCCATTTGTTAATAAATGATGACAAGAGTGCTGACAGTTTTTCCTCTGGCATTTGATACACTGTTTAGAAACGTGAGATGGAACGAGGAGAGCAGTTACACTGATCTGAGGGAGAGTGTGGATGTTATCCTATGCGGAGACTGGTAAGGAATTTGAGTTATGTCAACTATGCATGCCTTGATGCTAGAGGCTATGTGAGATGCATCCATCCATGTGTATCTCTTGCATTTCAATCCCTCTATCCTCTCTTTCTCTCTCTATTTCTCTCTCTCTCTCTCTCTCTCTCTCTTTCTCTCTCTCTTTCCTTCTCTCTCTTTCCTTCTCTCTCTTTCTTTCTCTTTCTCTTTAACTGTCTCTACTCTCTTGTTATTCTCCCCCCTCTCCTTATTATCTATGCGTTTACTATTTCTTGGTGTTCTTTTACCAATGTATTGTGATATATACATGTTTGTAGTTTATTGTATATTTTGGGTAATATAGTTCTTTCTTTCATTCATTCATTCAAATATTTTCTCATCGCCATTTCTTTATCATCTCTACCCATCTGTTTCCATTTTTCGTCTCCTCCTTTATAGTTATTCTGTGTCCTCATTAACTATCTTTCCTCCTGTGTTTTTTTTTTAGTTTGTTGCCCTTCTATTTAATATTTTGGTTTGTATTTTACCTTCTGTCTTGCAACTCTCACTCTCTCTCTCTCCTCCCTCAAGCTGCTTATCCCCTCCCTCTTTCTCAACCCCCTCATCTCCCTCCCTACATCTATTAGTCCTATTTTGAACCCTGTATGTATCTCTCTACCTGTGTAGTTCTCATTACTTTCCCTCTTCTTTCTCTTCAACATTCTCTTCTCTCATTTGGTAATTTGATATTTGGTGGATGCAAGATAGTTTTGGGTTATTAGTTTCAGATGAATAGGATTCCCCACTCACGATACTTTTCTTGTTTTGTATTTTACTGTGTGCTATCAGTAGAGAATGTGTTGGGGTTAAGCTTTAGGTGCATGAAATAATTTTTGTTGATTGTCAAATATATCCTTTGATCCCATACATTTATTAATTCATTCATATTTTAATTTGTTTTTACCCTTTTTTTAGTTATTGTTCTTCTTCTTTCCCCGTCTTGTTTGTTGATTTTTAATTTATTATTCTTTATTCTTTGCCTCTTGGGACAGAAGTGGGCAATTTGTTTTAAAAAATGCTGTTTCATCCACTTTCTTCAATTTTTAGGTATGTATTTAGTACCAATAAAACAGTACAATATCCAGCTTTCATTTTAGCCAGGATTGACATGGATAAATAATATGATAGAATGATCAAATATTTAATTGTAGTAGAAATATTTGTCATCCCTGTCATGTGCACGTACATATGAGATGACTGGCAGAATCAGCCTTGCCTCACAGTACTTATCCTCTCTTGAAAATAAACATTATACAGATGAGATAGATGATACATCAGATTCCTGAAATTTGTGTTTTGTAAAAAGCAAATATTGATTGACAGCAATATCAATTATTTCTTTCTTTCTTATTTCAGCCTCTTTTTTGACCAGTACAGAACAGATTTAGTGAATACCATCCATAGCCTTCTCTCCCATGATGTAAGTATTCTCATTAAATGCAATATTCAAGTCAATTCAATTAATTTTTTTTTCCATTTCAGATATTACCTAAAATAAGCATCTGAGCCCTGTGTCTTATAGATTTCCAATCAATTTTATGATTGATATCAATCGCAAGTCTATGGGAAATTGTGTAATACAGTTTTCAATTGATCACTAAATTAATTGCATCTCTTTCATGTTACGGGCCCTTGTTACAATAAAAAGATTAAGAACTGTATCATATTGAATTTCTTATAGAGTATAGCTGGCAGTATTCAAAGCTGTTGGTTCCTCTTTTGATTACAAAACAATTTCTCAGCAGTGAGGTAAAATTGATGTAAAAGTATAAGTGAATTTAGTATGTACAAGAAAAATGTTCATCTTCATAACATCTTCACCATTGTCAGGGCTGCCAAGTCTCCTGGATTCCGCAGGAGACTCCTGGAAATGGGCCACAATAAAAGCATGTTTTTGAGCAATCTCCTGGATTATGGAAACATTGATGCCATTAGGTTGTGTGCATTTTATAGACATCTACTGGATTTCTTCCACAATCTCCCTGATTGTTGCTGTTAAATGTTGGTAGCTCTGCATTGTCATTAATCTTTTTACTATCACTCTTTACTGCCACGATGATCATCATCTCTTTGTTTGCTCTTAAAATTTTATGAATATTTCCTCTATCATCCTTTTCAGAAATCCTGTTGTCATGGCCATCATCATTTTATTCCAAATGTTCATCTAACATGTTTCCTTCATTTTTCATTTGATTTCAACAGGGTATTGCCATCATATTTGCCCCTCAACGGAACCATACCCTTGAGAAGTTCTGCCAACAAGCCAGACCTCTATTCCATCTCACCTTAGAAGATAACTATGACCCTCTTGTGTGGGGCGTCTTTCAACAGGTTGGTATATCCCTACGTATTCAGTAATAACGGGAATCTGAGGTCAAAAAACTTTAGTACATAGAATTAACCCAAGATAATTTCATCTGACATGATTTTTATCACTCGTAAAGGAATTAAACACAAATAAACGGCTCATTCACAATTGACGCCGGGAGCCTAAATCCAAGTTAGGATCTGTGCGAATTGACAAACAAGTTTTTTATTTGGCATACATAAGGGACCTCTAATGAGTCCGCAGATCGACTCGAAAATATGATGACAATAATATAGATAGTTTAAAAAAGTTCTAGGACCACTTCAGAACCAGCATATATTGTGATATATTCATTAAGCAGCAAGATTCATAGGAATCTTTTATTTGCATTCTATTTTTACTACCAAAAGAAACAGAATGCGAGAAATCCCACTATGTTCTGACATTTGATATGTGTGTATAAATGTTTCCCAATTTAATAAACTGCAATTGTATTTCAATTTCCTACGCATACATGTACTTCATTTTAATCCTATATTTTTTTAATTGTTTTTGAAGTTTCATTCTAACGTCCTTCAATTAAAATTATATAGATTGTCTATTTATTGACCTGGGCTTACACACAAATCTGTGTGTTATAGTTGCCTGGGACTGTAAAAACTCATAAAATAACTACAACTAATCACATATAAATTCTTGTGTATACCCTGGTTGGTTAATACAGAATCTATGAAATTATTATGAATTACCTCACTGATAAACATATTCTGCTTTATATTGTAAGACACATACTAATTCATTTTCTTTCTCTTCTGAAAAAGGCCAAACTTCAAGGAAAAGCAGTGTTCGATGAAGACATTCACTACCCCCTGAAGATAACCCTTACCAAGATATGTCAAGCAGACGTCACCCTCGAGAATGGTGGTCGAATAGAGGTCAACAATCTGAATAATGGGAACGGTCACTCAGAGCAGGGAATTCCCTGCTCAGCGGTTGGTTTTTTGAATGGATCTAGCTTGAATAGTTGACCATCATGATAATTTTCAGTAACCTGAAATATGCAATAATTGATTATGTCATGGCATTGACTGCAGGAGTTGACCAACATTAAAATTCAGTGACCTGAAACATCTAAAACATCTAAATCTGAAGAAAATTAACAGTTACTTAGAAGACCTGACTGTATTACTGGGTCACTGGATGGCAAGTCAAGCCTAGCACCAACACAGTTACATGTATATAGTGGCACATGTCATCGGATAATGTGCTGCTGTTTCCTACCAGTCCCTAATTACACATGGGTTGAGTGCAGCTTTATGGATGAACTTCTTGCTGAAGGAAATTAACGCCATGGGTGCGGTTCGATCATACAAGCCTCTGCATGGTTGAAAGGCGAGAGGCAGAACCACTACACCTTGACTCCATGTGGTCCTCTGTGCCTTTACTCCACACTCATCTTCTCTCACCATGTTGGCGATGGTTCTACAAGTGGCATACAGGCACAGGAGGGTTTGATGAAATTATCACAGTGACAAACACATTGAAAGTCAACATGAATTTCCTCTATATCAAGGTATCTCAGTGTTCACACAAATGTTCCTTGTTTGTATGCCAGTCGAAAAAAAAAGATGCCAACAAATTACTGTATAAGCCAATGGTTTAGCGTATATCAATTTGAGGAAATTCACTGAACTTCAGAGCCGTTTACATATCTATTTTCAGTAGTTTGTTATTTTCATGATTTGAAAGATTATTCTACACAATTCTATGGGCATGAGAGAAAGCGTTTATGAATTCATGGTCGTGAAATTAATGAAAATAAACCCCAGCAAAAATGTCAGCTTGTACAGTACTTGAATATCCAACAGGAAGCCTATTTCATACCAGCTTTGGTAGGATGAGATGTGAATAATAATTCAATGTTTTATGATGGTTGATCACTTTGTAACTGTAGGAATAATATTTCAGATTGTGTGTCCAGCAGAAAAGGATGATTAGTTTCAGTAGAAGCCTTGAGGCAGCCAATGAAGATAAGAGGAGGGCCATCAGGTAAATCATATACAATTCACATTCTTCAATAAATTAGTCTTTTGCTGTATCCCATACCAATCTTCGTTGTCCCCATTTATTCAACAATAGCACTGTAGATTTGTAGCAAAGTCAACAAGGACTTGGAATGAGGGAGAAAATTTTACTTAGCAGATGTGCGAACAAGTGAAAAAAAATCTGAGACTGACCTCTATCACCATCTAAAGGATGTGTCCAGATTTTGAATGTATAATTTCTGATTCAGTGTTACACTGTGTAGTACAGCGATATGGGGATGTTGTTACAAGGTTGCGATCAGTTTAAGTTGCAGTTCATCATTGTCTTGTCAAAAGTGCGGATACTACATGAATGAAAATGTGTTCTAATTTGTGGTAACTTTGTAGCAACTCTTTATTTGTCTTTCATGCTTTCATTTTACTCCTACATCGGTCATATCTGTTGATACTTGCCACTTCTTTCATCTTTCCTTCTAGATGGATTTAGCAAGGGCATTTCAAAGTCTTGTGTTTAAAGGTATAGATTCGTAATGACCAGGATGCAGAAAGTGATGTTAAACGAGCTGATGTATTCACAAGTTGCTTTACATGCCTAAATATATCTATGTAGGATATTAGGAGTACATTTTTGCTCATATTCTGTGTATTTTACGTCGAACAGGTCAATCCGCCATTGTTCCTACGGTGTGCTAAGTGCTTTGGCACGGGGAGCGTTGGCCTGAAATGGGCGTTGCAATCGGTGGTATTGTCTGCGGTGTGTGAGTTCGCGTTCATTTTGTACGTGAAGCATGTTCTGTGAGGAAGTACGACCGCAGCAGGTTTTTTTTTATTTTGCAATAATTAAGCCATTTCTAGGTCGATTTCATTAAAAAAAACTATGAACATGCTCTAATTTACTATTGAAAAACTGCATTATGGTAATAATTTTACTGCAGCTCGCAAACTAGTTAAATATCTAAAGCGCCCTCCTCCCAAAACTGGTCTTTCGCTTTAAGAGTAACTGGTTTGGTAAATCCTGTGTTACAATTTAATAGTGGTTACAATTTAATAGTGTATCCAAGAGTGGATTATAACTATTAAATGTTGATATTTAGTGATTTGACATGAAGGTATAATCCCCAGGTAAAGAGCATAGATGGGGGATAGATGCTCATGATCATAGATAATTTTTACTTTCAGTATTGTATAGTTGCAATTATAATGCAAACAGGGTGTTTTGTTCCATTCCCAATTGAGTGCTTAGATTGTAAATTATTTATATTTGTTTAATATTTTGTAATAACATTGAGATTTTAATTTGATATTGATTATGTATAGTATTTTTCATTTATATTTGTTGTAAAAATTACTGTACATTGTTCCGACATGTTACATTTACTATTAAACTATGATCACCATAACTATCAACTACAGAAAGATTGCAAACATCACTATTAAACCAACATCAGTTCACTGATAATCTGAGGAAATTATACGTAGTCAAAAGAGTGCTTGAGCTTTCGATCCTAGCAGAATCGTAATCATAAGCAAAATTTATATGTACCTAGACATCAAAACTGTCATAGCTAATTTATAAACTTTGGCAGTGATTTGAGCATAAGTATGAAAATGTTTGTTCTTGCTGTGGACATAAGTTAAATTGAGCTAGTATATGACAATGACGTATTGTCTGTTGTGCAATTCCTTTTTAGACAAATTTACACATAGCGGTGAAGTATATGTCATTCCAAATATGATACTGTATTATCATTTTACATTGTTGTCAAATCTATGTACCTTCATATGCAAGTTTTCTATGAAACACTTTGCTTTTATAAAAATGATATAAATAAATTTGCAATGAGATATTCAAACCATTTCTTTAGGGTTACACTGTTTTCTGTTAGTGTATTTTGTATTCTGTAAACTAGACTGCTGGAGGTAATTTATTATCCACTTTATATCACCACTGGAAGAAATGAAACAAAAAGGATTTATCAAAAGTGTATCTTGTTGCTACAAACATCTTCAAACAAATTTTCTGTCTTTTACATGCCGTCAACGTTTATATCTATGATCTTGGCTTGTTTTGATAAGTCAACCATTCTTTCTGAGATTTAGATTTGATCCTCTTTATTTTGTTTCATTGCATTTCCTCTGTCTTGGGATTTGCATACCTGCCAATCTTACATCAGAGACCAACATTTTCCAGTCATTTCACCATTCATAGAGGGGATACGAAAAAATAAAATGAAATCAGTAAGCAATTACAAACAGAATTTTACGAAATGCACGCGTCTCCTGGGAAGAATTTCCTTTATACATTGGCATTATTGGTGTGGTTCTGACAACAAAAAAAGTGTTTGAAAATTGATTACGCACGAAGGCTTACAAAAAACACTATTAATTCTAGTGCATTTTTTCTTTCTTCATTCATACTATCCTTTAACAAAAGGGTGTCTTCAGAGGCAGGTATATAAGTAATAGTGTTGTGTTCTAAATGACTACAGGTGTTCAAAGATGTTGATACCACCTAATGATGGGTAGTAGGAGAAGAGTCAGATTTTAGTTGGCAGGTATGATTTTGCTTCACCCTCCCCCCCCCCAAAAAAAATATATATATATATATATCTCTATCCCTCTCTTTTATTTCTTTCTCTCTCTCTCCCTCTCTCTCTCTCTCTCTCTCTCTCTCTCTCTTTATTTTTTTTCTGTTCCCTCCCCTTTTGTTTCTACTCTCTCTCATTTTTTGTCAATAATAGATACATTTAACTAATAACAAATATAAAATCACATAAGCATCCTATGAGACTTTTCCAAATTAGGAAGTATTTAATTGAACAAGAAAAACATAACTTTTTGTATGATATAAATAATCTTAAAAGAAAGAGGGAAATATCCATACACTCCCAGAAAAGCAACTAAGGATTTTACATCCTCGCTGTTAGCATGTACACTGATCTCTATAGAACACCTGGGTGTACGTGTATGATGGGCTTGCCAGGATGACGGAGCAGGTAGCCATTTTAACATTCATTGCACTATGTCAATTCAAGAACTGCTAAAGCTTAAAACACGCTGCCATACGACAAGTTCAAGTGGTACAGCCGCCTGGCAACGAGAACGACTTCAATCTTTTGTACTGCTGTTACGGTTCATTGATACATCCAGATATTCTATACAAATCGGTGTCATAAGTGTGCTTTGGGATGGGACATTCTTAATAAATGAAATTAAACATCTTACACATACAAACATCAGGATTGGTTACCTACATATTACTCTAATTCTTTCTATACAGACAAAAAAACTACTGCTACCCAAAAATCTTTGCGTGTAATTATAAGCTCTACAGTTCATTCTGCTTTGATATGTAATGTTTTGCATCCAAAATTATGGTGTCTTGTGAAGAAATTAAAATACATCCACAATTTTTATTTACAATGTTTATTTACTTCTCCTTTTCATGATAATACAGACAGGAATAATTTGGATGTTCAATCCCAATTTCAACATCATTTTGAAACTGTAATTCATTTTCTTAGATCAATTTCCGATCAGCTATATTTCAATCCATAATTCTGTAATATATTTGCTGCTATGCAATTCAAATGTTTGTAATTTATTAATTAGATGTAATAGAGTTTTGTATAATACATTCCAATTCCCTTATATTATTTGAATAAAAATTGCTTTCAATACGTACTTTGATTCTCATAGTTTCCAAACAACTTTTTTTTAAACGTACATCCCTGCATATTTAGGAATGCACTTATTTATAATTTAACTGGATTTAAAGATTTCTTGACAAGACTACCTCCCCTCCCCCCTCAAAAAAAGGTTCTCATTCACTACTTGTCCTATACACTACTATTTTTTCTTCCAAAATTTTATAGGGTGTGCCAGGGCCCCTCCTCCCCTTTTAATATGTGTCGTGTCAAATATACCTTAGGGGAGTTATCTCTATCATTTCATCGTTTCCTGACAGTAAGCACCAAGTTTATGGGTAGCAGTAGTAGGAAAGTTGTATGCAGCAGGCTTTATACAAAACTAACAAGCATTAAATGGAACTCATATTTTGGTTAACATCTTTTTCTATCCTATTGAGTAACAGGAATTTAGTTTGCAGCTTTGGAGAGTACATACGTGTACATGAATATATACATACTTATGCCCTCTTCCTTCAAAGAATTTGTTATTATCTTGCCGTTTCATTCAAACTTTAGCACAAAGTTTTTATCTCTAGAGAAAAACACTTGTTCCCACATGGAATTTATCATTTAAAAACATGAATACACAATGTACAAGAAAACAAAACATTGAAATAAAAAAGGAACATATAAATCATTTGCAAACAAGATCAAAATATACAAGAAATGTAATTGTGCAACATCATAAAAGTACTTTAGAACTAATCCTAAATTGTAAGACATATATTTTTGTAATTAATTTAGAATAAGCTACAATTATCATTCATGATCTTAACACTTATAACATGCACACCATCTAAATTTGCTTACATGAATAAGATTACAATAAACCAAAAGTGAGTTTATTCAGCCTCGATTTGTACAAGATATTCTTGTGTAGGCAACATCTCACCTTGAATGTAGATTACATATTTAAAAAGACTTGCTTGTATTCTGATTAGGATGTTCAACAAGAGCCTTTAAAAATCAGGACTAAATAGCAACACTCTTGATCTTAATCAAATGTTACACTAAACCCTCCAATTGGAAAAAGGGGCACAATATCTAGAGATATGTTAGATTATGATTTACATAGTCAATAACTTTTTAAGAATTTTTACAATATCAGTGTTTCATGTATTGGACAAATATCCTAGATTAGACCTTGTTACATTAAAAAGAGCTATTGTAATTACAATCACCTTATGATCAAGTCAGATATTGCCTTACTAGTAGCTTTCATGCATCATTTTTGGGGTCTTTCATGGCACACTAATATTACAAAATAAACTTTTTGAAAAACACTCCTTGTTAGTGATATATTCAAGTCTGGTTGCATACAAATTCAAATAAAAAATCAATTTGAAGCTTCTAATAAAATATATGAGGTTAGATATCCTCAAAGCAAAAGCCCCTGTTCCCAGGTCAGAATGTTTTCATGTCTTGGGAAAAGAACTCGTAATATTAGCTTTACAGAGAAAAAGTTCATAAGTGAACTGGTTCTTGATTCTTGCAAATTAAGAACCACAGATGGTGCTAGACAGTTTCCTTTGTAAATAATTCATGTGAATTGGAGTAGCCACTTTCAGTGACGGGCATTCATGCATATGTGTTCATTTTGCCAGGTTTTAGATTGAAAAATCATGTTTGCATTACACTTCATTGTATGTATTTTCTGATATCAACTATCATACAGCATGGGGGTATTCTTTGATGGAACACAAAAGTAACTGTGATGATAATAAATGAAGAAAAATATGCAATTATACAAAATGATACACATAGCACTTGCATTAGCTTCCCAAACCGAAGGTACTTTCCCAGCTCAAACAGATCAATATCGACAGTATGATTGTTTCATATCACCTATTGTCGGTGGCGAAAATTGAGTGGGGGATCGTAGAGACAAAAAAAACCAAGAAAAAGTACTTTGAACTAGGGCATCCATCACAAAATGTATATACCAAATAAAAAATGGCATACTAAACACTTTTTCCATGACTGGATTATGTATAGGTGTAATCATATCAAATGTTATGCTTAAACTCAAATAGATATCTACATAAACTATATTCAAACAATGTATGTTATCAAATTGCCATATATCAAGATATAAAAAGGGGAAAAAGCCACAGCAAAAAAAAAAGGAAAGCTAAAAAGCTAACAACATAAATCCACACACGCACATATATGGGAGCCTGCCCCTCAGAAATTTCATATGACGATAAAATTTCATTTGAAGATATCACATTTTACTCTCCATCACAGTATATAAACAAAACTCCAAACATTTAGCTAAAATTCTTCTACAATTAATTTACACATTTCTGTATCCTAAGATTCCTATAGAGCATTTCCAGTCATGTCGTTTAGCCACCATATTGGAGGTTGATCAGTGAGCCCATATACATCAGCCTAGATGACAATTCATTGATGGTCTGATACATCAATCTACTAAATGGCCGAATGTCATTGATATGAAACAAAGTTCACATCATTTGCTACCTTTGTTTAGACCTGCATTATCAAACTGGCATAGTTCAGGCTGTAAATTTGATAACAAACAATGTGTATGCTAGCTTTCATGACTTTGAATTAACATTTACCTTTTTCAATCTGAAGAGCCCGGGTAAGAGCAATTGCTAGGTTGCTCATACATCCAAATCAGGTTATAGTGATATGTAATTCTCATTGAATCGTAGATAACATTTTCAATTGCCAAGGAATAAATATAGTGATGACTTTCATAAATCACACTATTTTGAATTTTCCTGTCAATGATGAAATATTAATTCTACCGTTTTGAATATGTAATATTCATTGTAATTTAGAGTAATTAGAATCTTCAAGAATAGGGATATAATATATTTGAAACGGTGAAGACATTTAATGGGCATCAAATCGAATATTGCTAAAATAATAATTGTTGAGTTTATGCCCCTGATGCTGCCAATACAATTACACCATGATAGCTTCACAAGACAACATCAAAGAGACACTGCTCATGTATCAAATCTACGCCTTACACACAATTCAGTCACGTTTTTAATGTTCATCTAAAAACTACATCAAGTATAAAGAACACACATACACCTTATAAGCTTTACATTTTAAATTCTAAGCATACAAATGTATATTGATGATGACTATGCACACTCTGTATATAATGATAAAGAGAGTGAATGTAGTAAAGATATTTACATGTGTATCACATTGTATTTGTACAAATTATATTGAAGATATATTTAAGCTTTCATGAAATATTATGCATGCTAAGATTTCTTTCCGTTTTATACATGGGACCATGGGTGTGGATTCATGAATACATGTAATCCTTATTTGTTTAAGGAGTATGAGGTTTTGTTTCATGACTTTTTCAGCAACTTATTCTATGTTTCCTGCAACATTACCATTTGCTTACCATTGCTTCACGAAAACATGGACGATGTAAAGAACTCCTATTCAGGATTTGGTGTATTTGGTGTAACCAAATTTGGTGTAACCCTAACTTTTGGTGTAACCCTAACTTTAAAGCATTTTATGTATCAATCTCCCCTATCAAAGTGATCAGTTTACTCATTATTTTAGTTGCCAATTGTTTTGTAATGAAACATAGATACCAGATTAAGTCTTGCATGTCTAGAGTAAGCGCTGCATGTACATCATTTCAACTTAAATGGCAAGAAGATGTGTAATACTTTACAAAACATTTTCAATTGGAGTCTAATGTTAATTCCAAAAACTAGGTGCACCAGAAGGTAGAAGTTCACATGCTTTTGTATCGCATATGCTCTTTTCAAATGAAATTGGAGAAATATTCTTTGGGACTACCACAAAATAAATCTAAAAAAGAACATCTACCTTGTCTTTAATATTAGGTAGGTGTGTAGAAAATTCTCGCTATGACAAACGTGAAACAATCCATCAAAATTAAAAAATATAAAAGAAAGCCTTTTTACAAGTAAAACCTCTGATTGTGTGCTAGCTTTGATAGACTAGTTGGGTTTTTAAATGAGTCAAGGGGGGGGCCCAATAAACAAGCATGGGGTACATGAAGTTTTACAGAGAAGCGGTACACCGTTTGAATGGGAAAAGATAATCATCCCAACCCAAAGGCACCTTCATTTAACATCAAATTTACGCTAAAAATATACACTGGGATAGGAGATATTGTGAAGCCTGCATGAACCTATCATGATAAGCTTACAATCAGACAGGTGCCACGAAATTGATGAATGTTTTACTAGGATATCTACTTGTTCCTATGATAGATCTATGCAATGACCTCACAAATTATGGAGAACAATTTCAAAATGGACAATCTTTCAATACAAGAATTTCCATGATGAATAATGTATGCTGGTTTACCCTGACAACTGAATGGGCTGGTAGGTTTATGTAGATAACCTCCAGATAGGAAAGGGTACATCAATGTTCATTTATGATGCATATTACATAGAATCTTGCTTTCCCTTCTGGTAAATGCATTTTATTGGTTTGCATCCCTATTTTTGGCTCACTGACTTTTCATGAGCTTGTTTAAATACAGAGGAGAATGGGGTAAGGAAGAAAGGAATGAAATATTTGATATTTGGCAAAAGTTACTACACCTGGAAAAGAAAAGAAATGCTTTCAAAGCTTGCAACATGCTTCAAAATTATGTGTTGGTAAATGCCTTTCCACTATTACACATGTACACTAACACCATCACAATCCACATATGTATAGTGTAAGAAAACAAGAGTCCACTAAATTAGCTTGTACAAAACAACAATTACATCTTGATATATTGCATCCATAAGTAATGAAAACAACAAATGCTTTGTGAATCAACAATATCTATTGCCTATTTCAAAATCTTATAATATTTCAAGTATTGTGACAAAAGAAAAGCTATGTTTTTTAGTTTCTAATTATAACATTTAAAGATGATAAATGCAAAGAAATTATCCACAAGTCACACAAACTAAAATCAACAATGTTCACTGACAATGAAGAATTTTAGACGAGATACAGATAAATGTTTTTATCTACCCGTATAATATCCGAAGAAAACAAAAATACACTCAATACTACCTATTCAACCTAACAGAGTAAAACACATCCAAACCCCTTGTACTGTTATCTAATAGAGTGAAAAAAAAATCTATGTACAGTCTGTGAAAAGAATACATCCCAGCTCTCTGCCATCATTTCATCATCATCATGAAAGCTGAAAGGTCATAGGTCAAATTATGATCATCTTCAGTGAAGTCCACTCCAGATATTGTTGAAATGTGCACAAAATTTAATGGCGGGTAGGAGGTATGTTTTGCTGGTGCAAAAGGCTTGAAATCAATTTATAAATAACAAATTTACGGTGGACCAGAGAATTTACCACCTTTTCACTGTTTGCCAATTTTTCATTAACTCAAGATAATACATCACAAGAAGAGATGGGTACCATACAATTTGATGTCAGAATTACCAGTTTACATTTAAGATGATATAAACCTTTGGCAAAATTACAAAAAGCAATGCAAACTACCCATGGTGTTGTGATATTCCTTTTTTCATGAGATCAGGCTAAAATCAAAACCATAGGTTTGCTTTAGTGAAATGGAACTCTGATTACAAATATATGCAACCTCAATTATCCACATCACACTACTTGAAACCAATTCCATGTGATGTAATTTCTCTGTTATTTTGAGAGCAAAAGTTTAATGTTCCGTATTTTCAACCCACTCAGATGAACATTCAAATAGTATCCATGTGATGTACATAGTATGAAGAGAAGATGTGGCTTGAATTGAAAGATACTTTGATAAAGAATGCAGTATTATATCAGCATTATTACAATCCCAATGGCAAACATCCATCTGTAATTATTTATTTCACTGAGGATATTCGAAAATTGTCTAGTAAGTGTTCCAAAATAATGGCAACTCATATTGCTTTATGTTAAACACATAAGGTGCCAAATTTCAGAGGGGCTTGAGATGCTTTGTACATGCAGTTAGCATGCAAAGAGAAAAAAAGGGAGAGGTTAATGATGACGATAGTTTTGATGTTTCCTACTTTTTATCATCTCATCTATTTCTATTATTTCTTCTTAGATATATTTGTACATGCTATCTGAACAAACTTACATTAAAAATGAACATAGCAGAAATACATGAATATGCAAAGAAAGAGAGAAAAGGAGAGGATATGGGTAGCTTGGTGCAGCTTTGAGCTGAGGGGTCCATGGAGAATGAGGATGAGGAGGAGGGGCTATACATCAACGACAACCTTCTGATGGATGTCTGTGTTGGCAACAACCTGTAGAGATGGCAAACAAAAAGAAAATTTTGGATGAAATTCTCAAGTTGGAATTATTTATTCTAAAAAACACAATATTGTAGGCTATTCTAGTTATAATGAAATTTTAAACAAATGGTTTCACATCGTTCACTAATACCAAAATGCCTTAAAATAACAAGTACTTTGTTCATGTATTTTTGTAATTCTGATGTGAGAATCTGTAGGATCTTAAGATAGGCCAATACCAGTCATTTGTTTTTATTCAGACTGAAAAACAGCCAAATTTCCTGCCATCTACCACAACTTAAGTGCTTATAATTCACAACAAAATAATAATGAAGATTTAATGTAGACGGTAATAAGACATATTAGGCAGACACCGATAACACATGTCCCTTGTTTAGACTTTGCCAGATGTTGTTCTTTACATGCAGGGAGTATAATAATCAAGTTTTCAGCTGCAATCCTGAAAAAAAAAATTCTGGTCGTTCCAGATGAAAAGGAGGTTCTTCATAACACAAGCAATCTGAAATGCTTACATGTGAAAGTCTCATAGGTTATTTACAGAGGTATTGTATTGCAAAGAATTTCATTGATAATTGAAAATGCCATGTTCTATAAATTACAACAAAAACATTTAGCCATTTATGTAGGTGTTGCTATAAAGTTGCAGATGGCTTTAATAAAATCAACGGAAAATCAGTAGCATTAAATCATATATATTTTTATTTGCTCACAGCCTGGGCTTCTAATAAAACATGGATGATCCAATTATTTCAATAAGCATTTAAAAATCAACGACAACTTGCAATCCATTGCAACTTTCTCGCAACACCCCCTATGAACTCATCTCGGTCAAGGGATAACTTACAGTGCAGAATTCATCGTAGGATATCTTTCCATCTCCATCAAGGTCTGCATTGGTAATTGTTTTGTCTACAATCTGCTGCAGCTGTGTGTCTTTCAGGTTGGATCCCACCATCATCTTCAAAACCTGGAACAGTTCTCCATTTGAGATGAACCCATCGTGATCCATGTCATAGATTCTGAAGAAGACTATATATAGGATGAGAAAGGTTACGGATTAATTATTCTTTTAATAAACTTGATTACCTAAACAATCTTTTGTATTACTCCATCACTTTAAAGTCCTGGTTCAATTCTTTATGTGAAATCTAACCATATCAAGGGTCCTCTGGATCTTTCAATCCAAATTCATATTTTCCAATTACACTTGAGAAAGGGTATAGAAAACCGCAAATGCCAATTATTATTGGAAAACCAAGACAGTCATTGTGTAACCAGCTTTCTAAGAAGACATAGGTAAAAGCGATATGCAGTGGAGATTAAGCTCTTAGAAGCTCTAAGACAGGTGTAATACACTCTTACGTTCTGACATGCTTGCTTACATAATTTTGGTACCTCTGTATCAAGCCTAAAGATAAAACAAAGTAAGGAAGACCACTTCAAAGTGGTAGCTTATATAATTTTCATAACTTGAAACAGCTCACCGCTCGACTAGAGAAGGGGTTTAAAAATCAATAATTGCATGTATACAAAAAATCAAGTTAAATCAGGATTACAGTGTTATGACAATGACCCCATTATCAACTTCAACAGTATCATGTTTGAGATATACCGGTCCCGATCAATATCCCATATTATGTAGAAGACTGAAGAAGGGCAGCCAAAGTTGATCATGTTTATACTTCTTTAAGATTAAGGACCCCATCAATCTACACACTGTGAACTGTGATTAGTCCTTTTAATTGCAAGATGGTATGGAGCAAAAGATGAAAGTATTGATACAAACGTTTGTGTTCCTTTTCTGCCAATTCTTTTGTTTTACCCTAAACAAAAAGTGAATTGACAATGAAGTGTTTCACATGACCTTCTTCATTTTGTTCAAATGAGCCGATACTATTCTACAGAATAAGTCGGTAGTTACTTACATCTTAGTTTGGATTCTTTGTCTCCCTTCACGCTGAATTGTGAAACACCCTGGATGAATTCTGCAGAATAAAAAAGAGAGTGTCGGAAATTACACAAGTCAGACTACTGTTTCATAACATATCATTTTGACAATAAATGTGTTTGTTTTTATTTTCTCACTCTGGATTATCCGAGAAAGTACAAATAAGCATTTATGTACTCATTCGTACCATGTCATAATTGTCACTTAGAATTATGAAATGATAATAACATATGAATTAAGAACCCATTTTCATCTATAGATTTTTGAGCGAATTATATTGTATCAAA
Organism: Temnopleurus reevesii; assembly: GCA_036244855.1. NCBI lineage: Eukaryota > Metazoa > Echinodermata > Echinoidea > Temnopleuroida > Temnopleuridae > Temnopleurus > Temnopleurus reevesii. The sequence continues at coordinate 15,927 of BQKZ01001851.1, read as the reverse complement.
CCAGTTCACAAACCACTTTAAAGTCACTTTGCAATTAAACATATATCCTCCCTTTCGTGAACCTGCTTTGGAAAAGACAGTTTGCATGAAGTGGTCTTGTTCATGTGATCAATATTCAGTGGAATCATGTGTGCTTAAACTGGTTTAATAAAGCAACATGTAACCTTGTAAGGTGGTATTCTAGTCTGGTTTACATGTAAAAGACCAATTAAATTTACTTTTAAGAGCAATTTGAGTAATCTATTAGTACAACATGTTTCACTGGTTCCCAATGGACTATCATAGTGGAAGTACATACATGAAAATTGGGTCAAATAGTATTGTTTTTATTAAACTGTATCTTGTCACAATTGGATTTGATATTCTTGGAAAACTGATGATGAGCTCAGTAGTTTGATGGTGCACATCTAGATGGTGAATACCCTACAAATCCTATAGTTACAGGCAACAAAGAATATCAACAGTAGGTTGTTACTCTACATCATCATTTCCAAATATTCCTGTCTTAGAAAAAAAAAGTCTACAGGTGTTTATCCCAAGAATAGAACAGTTCTTGATATACTAAATGAATGTCTTTAAAACTCAATGGTCTCTACACATGTACTAAAAATGCCCACCTCAAACAGGAGTACAATACATGTATCTAAAAATGTATTATATAGATTAACACTATTAATATTGAATTAATTTAAAATCTTTTGACTTGCTGTGGATTCAGCAAGTGTCAGGTGATTATTGCACTGTGATGTACAGGTACATGTACCATATGATATCCCCCAAATTCTAAGCCGATTTAGAGAAGAATTGGATTGTAGACATTGAGAATCCTTCTCTAATTTGGCTCGGTGATTTCATTTGGAGCAAGAATGAAAAGGTCACATGGACGGCTGATAGCAGAAGTCCTATCTAAAGGTCAATCATGGTGTGTACCAGATCTGCTAGCATGAGGTTGTATACAAGTCATGCTTTTCATCAGCTTTGAACAAAATCCATCCAGTGGGAACATTCACAGGAGTTAAAATCACTTGAAAATTGCACAAGAATAGTACAATAAACAAAAAACAACATCAAAATCAATTCAAGCAAAAAAATCCCAAATTGTCAGTATTTTTAATTTCTTGATGTTTTCTGTTTTGAGATTGATATACATTAAACCAGGGGGGTGTTTCATCAAGATTTGTCACAGCGACAAGGAATCATTTACTGACAGTTCCCATAGCAACTGTCAGCGATCGTGCTTTTCATCCAATCACAATCAAGGAATTTGTCAGCGCTGACTAATTGTCTCTGCGACAAATCTTGATGAAACACCCCTTTGATAATGACATGAAGCTCTACAGATAGAGGTCTACATGCCTGTACAATGTGGATCATACAGTACACTTTGTTTCAGGGAAACACGTACATGTACAGTCTATGTGTAGATGAAGAATAGCTAATGTAAATTGTAATGCATCTATCAGTACTTCCAAAAAAGGGTAATTTTACATTTCATTGAATTTCTAATTTCACAAATCTCAAGATGAACAGGTGGTTGAAAAGAATATCAAAGATAATGCATGTGCTTAGTTGAGAAAAATTCATAAGAAGTAAACAGTTTCTTTGCTCAGACTATTAAAGGTCAACTAGAAAGGGAAGATTTTCATGAAGATAGCGGGGTTCAGATTCGGCATTTCAGTCCTCTTCAGTCTTGATTAAGAGCGGATGCAACAAGTCTGAATAAAACGATTGCTGAGAGCATACAAGTGTGCTCCTTGGACCTTGAGTATTTCAAAAGTACATGTAAAGTGTTTAAATGCTTTTTAATCTCCTCCACTTNAAAGATAATGCATGTGCTTAGTTGAGAAAAATTCATAAGAAGTAAACAGTTTCTTTGCTCAGACTATTAAAGGTCAACTAGAAAGGGAAGATTTTCATGAAGATAGCGGGGTTCAGATTCGGCATTTCAGTCCTCTTCAGTCTTGATTAAGAGCGGATGCAACAAGTCTGAATAAAACGATTGCTGAGAGCATACAAGTGTGCTCCTTGGACCTTGAGTATTTCAAAAGTACATGTAAAGTGTTTAAATGCTTTTTAATCTCCTCCACTTGGGTATAAGATTTGGTACCTTGGGTATCCAAAATAAATTAACTTTACTTCAATTCACTTAATATGATGTCTGAAATCATACTGAAGCATTGTGTACAAATAATTTTTAGTATAAATGTCTAGAGAATGGGAGAGAAAATTATTAAATGCCTAAATGAGAAAAAAAAATCTTACAATATTTAAACCTCTTTTTAAGAATGTTACCTGGTCTGAAATCATAACTACATGGCTACAGACAACTTATTTTTGTCTAGAATTGGCATGCAAAATTTTGATTGATTGGCTTAATGAATTTTCTTGCTATCAATCAGCCTCTAATAAATTAATTCTCCTAGAAATAAGTATATATTAGCTTGAACTAAACAATCTATTTTAAAGTATGTGACCAATTTTTAATGATGAGCTAAACAAAAATTAATATTAGAGAAATTTTAAAAAAAAATGGCATTTTCATACTGGATTGGAGTACCACATGTTTTGAATTGAATCCAAATTTAAGAGATACATAAATACACCAGTACATAATAGGGACCCTGACTCTAGTGTGAATGGCTCTAAAAGCAGTGGGCGTGAAGTGGAGATTATATAGAAGGAACAACCTCTTTATTCCCTCTCACATTGTGAACAGAAGCACCTCCTTCTGCATGCAAGAGAGGTGGTAAATGATGAGGGTGGATGGGGCTACATGAAAAATTCATTTCTGCATTCTTAAATGCAAATAGAGCTTTTACACCGTATAATGGAGGGGGATAGACAGGGAAGATGCTCGTCAAAGGCTCTGAGTGTATGCTGGATTGTGGTGCGCAGGTGGATAAGAGAGAAAGAGAGCTTGGGAGAAAGAGAGAGTCGGGTTGATTATCCATTTAAGCTAACGCATATTAACACATTGATTTGGAAAATATGTGATTGATGCAGGATAGTCAATGAAAATAGAGGAAGAAACTTGGATATTACACTGTTCAGCATAAAAAAGGGGAAAATAAAGGAGAAAAGAGATGAATGAATGGTTAATACAGCGAATGATTAATGAAAATTCATCTTAAAATTATCAAAAATAATAAGCATGCCAATTACCAACATGATAAAAGATGTCATTATTTATCATAGGGGATGTTGTTTGAAAGATGCAAATGATTGCAAATTTCAGTTCATCAGAATGCGTCAATCAGAATCATTGTTTTGTGCGCGTCTTGTTCAAATCACACATCATGCAGGTGTTCTTCAAAGCGCACTTCGCAAATGAAAATGGGTGTTATAATCTGCAACTTATTTGCAATCGATTCCAACTTTGTAGCAACACCCCCATAATTTAGAAGATAAATGATAAATTTTTTCAAATGAATGCATATGATTGAAACTTACCTTTAAAATCTACCTCTCCATTGCCATCTTCATCAAATATATCAATGACCCTCTGAACCAGTGGGTTCTGCTGGAGCTCTGGTAACGACATGAACTCATCTACACTCAGGGAACCAGATTTGTCAAGATCAAGCTTTTTAAAGCGCTTCCCAAGCCTTCGGATCTCATCCGCATCAACTACAAGAAAGAGATAATCATTTGAGAGCATTTTAGGATTGGTGTAGACGGAGTGTCTTTATATAGAGGACAGAGACACTGCATGGTCTGTCCAAACTGCATGGTCTGTCCAACCACTGTCCAACCTTCTAGAATATACATGGACGTGTGTGAATCACCAGCTGAAAAAAAATATTTTCTCATAAGTGTAACTACATGTATGAACATTCTCTGATAAGAAAATTTTTGGTAAGAATGTTTGGTGATTCACATTTTGCATATTGCATAAGGTTGGCAGCTCTGCTGTATAACAACATGTCGACGGACTCAAAGGTCATAAGAATCTATATCATCTTGGGTGATAATAATTTTATTGTTTTATGCCCCTCCATCTAAATGTTCCAACAATGAAGACAAAGCTACATGAAAGCATGTCAAACAAAAGACTTTTATACCAGAAAAATTATAGCATTCATGGATGGATAAATTGTTTCAAATACATAGCAAATTGTTCTATGAAATAAAGCGGTGCATTAAAGACAAATATCACTACATCCGTTTTCGGATAATTTTGAAATCATGACATTCGACACTACCCAAATATAATATCTCTGAAACATCTTGTATCAAATACCATTGGTATCAAAATGTTGTTTTTTTTCTATAAATATACATTGATTTTAATAGCAACCATTGTGCACAATAAAGAGCTGCTAACAGCAAGCAATTCAGTAATATCCCTCAAAAGATGCACTCGACAACATTTATAATTCCTGCTAAAATTTATTTTTGCACAATGGCAATTTTTAGGACAATTAGTCTGCCAATATTGAATCTAATAAAATTGAGAACAATAAATCATCAGTTTTTCTCTTTTGTCACATACAGGTAAGAACATTTATGAGAATAGTAAAATTGCATATTTATACAGACCTAGTCCTATACATTACACAAAAAGTAAAAGCACATTTCTTTCCTAAAAAAGGCACTATTGATGTACAGAGTCACTCATTGGCAAGACATTTGTAACTCCCCACAATCCCGACATTCAATGTTAAACCACTCCCTTCAAAATGATAAACATTACATTCTGCCCCTTCACATGAAAAAGCGTATAGATAGGAGGTTGAAATTGATGATTTTGAATGACGGCAAGCTTTGGATACACACAGATGCACTGAAGGGGGGGGGGGGGGGTCGGTGAGAGACTGAAATGACAATTATCTCTTGAGGCAAGTATTGATTCATCATCATGTCAAAGTCAAGCAGTTAAATGACACACAATCAGTCCTCCCATACAAACCATGGGCTGCTCTACCTCGCTAATGCACATTGCCAGTATATCTGACAGAATAGCAATCTCGTAGTTTCATCCTTCCATGTGCTTTTTCAGTTGTACGTATCAGACGAATGTATCTCCAACCCGATTTCCTTGCTATCGCTCCCTCTCTCTCTCTCTATCCTCAGCACACACTTCTGGTAGAGCTTTTTTCCCTCTTTCTCTTTATCTTCTCTTTCCCTTTTTCTTACTCTCTCTGCCTCTCTTTCTCCCATGCTCATAATCTTAAGAATTCTTTTCTTTCACTTTCTATTTCTCTTTCTCTCTCTTTTTCTTTCTCCTTTCCCTTTCTCTTTATCCTTTTATTTTCGCTCTCTTCCATAAATGGTTTAAAAATGGTAAAGGGTTTATTTCATTACAATGCCTTTCCAGCTGGCTAAACTATACATATATGTTAGGGCTTTCAAAACTAACTCTAAAATTAATATTTGCATACATACCTGTAGCTTTATATATACCAAAGAAAAATCCTCTTGCTCTTAAATCAACAATATTTAATGCCCACATAATTTTGTAAATGTGAGAAATATTCATTTTGTAATAAAGATTGCAATAGCCTCATCAATTATATCTTACACCCACAGTGCATGTATGCAGCGTTCATATTCAGTGGACACAGTAGATACGTATGAAAATTACAAGTCTGCTAATCTATGTTCTAGCAATGACCACAGAGCATGTCAGTGAACTGTTGATTATTGGTCTACCTTCTGCCAAGTAATTCTCTAGAGAATGCACACATGTATGTCCAAGGTTCTTTGATAAATTAATGTTAATGTAACATGCTAAAAGCATGTTAAAGCATGTTACATGTTTTAGCATGTTAAAAGCTTGTTAGGGGTCAAAACCAATCCTTGTCTGGACGATAAGGCTACATATTTCTGTAAATACTGCAAATGTGAAATCCCCACTTTTTGTTCCTTTTATGTCTGATAAGGAGGTACATGTACAAAAGTTAATAGATGTTACAGAATGATTTTAAACAAAATTAAAGTAATGCACTTGTCTCAGATTAATCTTCAGTGCTCTACACTGGCAATTTAGTTTGTGTGGCTAAATAAAAGATGTGTTCTAATTATTATGCCGTAATGCACAATGGCACTTCACCCATCCTGGAACTTGTTTTATCCGTAAAAAGAGCAAAAGTACATGTCGCAATCTTTGGGTTGGAAGGCACAATTACACAAATCTAAATATATGTACATGTTCCAAAAAGGTAGGTTTACTAATTAATAGAGATTATTTAATATGTATGCTCCATGGTATTCCTTTAATATGTTACAATGTAATACATCCAACAATTGGAATCCAGTTTGCATACATTACTTGTTGCTATATCTCTTAGTATCTGGCAGGCTTTCAGGTTGCAAGTCAGAGCAACCATTGCGTATAGAGTACATATAATTTGCATCTACTTTAACCTGCCTATTGATTGTGGACAAGATAAAGTATCAGAGAAGAGTCTGCATTTGGAGACTAGCCTGACATTTGCCAGAGGGAGTACTACAGGAAAGAGGACAGGAAAGCAAAAAAGGAGAAATAAATCAGGTAGAACAGGAAGGGGAGGGATTCAAGGTGGTATTCAAGAAATGTTCCATATCATCAAAATATGAAATAGGATCTTACTTTCAAGTAATTTTTCAGCACATCAATCATAGGTGATTGGGTACCTGGCAGGATTTTTTTTCTTAAAATGCAGCGTTCTACTTACATGTACAACTGCACTGCTAAAGCCGGAGTAATTATGCTACATTGTAGAGTGCTTAGGGACGACTGATAAAGTAAGTGTTAGGCGCTATATAAGAATGTATAATTACTAATTGTTACTTGGCTTGTAATCAAAGAATTCTTCATGACATGAGCATGTACTGTAGGTTGTCTAACATTTGCATACATCTGTAATTAATAAGATTGAACGAAGGCTCAATTTCTTCTTTCTTCTTTTAACAAAATTTCAAAAGGATTACGCTAAGCTGGTGGTTATGCTTGAGCAACTCTTTATTTTTTAGACTTACATACAATCATTAATTATTACTTACATGTAGGCTAAGGAAAATGGAGCAACTTACATACATGTTCTACACAGATATCCAGTAATTAATAGTGAAAGAGAATGAAGAAATAAATATGTGCACTTCCTTTTCTTTTCATCCTTTTCCATTCATGAAACAAATACATTTTGATTTCTGCACTCTTTAAATTACATGTATATGAATTCTTGAAATTGGGTAACCCCTGTGTAAACATTAGCCTCACCATATGTACATATACATGTACCTAATGTTTACCATTTCGTTGCATTGTTTCCACAAAGCTTTAAATAAAAAAGAAACCTTCTGAATTCAGATTCTTGTCAACATACTTTTTCCCAGCAACTATTAGACAACATGAGAGGGCACATGTAGAATATAGTATATCTATGGAAATAGTGAATATAATTTTACATAAAAATATTGCTCAGAGTCACTGCAAATTGTTTTAAGATGAAATGGGTTTTTGTCCAATAGAAACATTTTGAAGATAAAATATGTAACTAATTCAAATGTTGCTTGCTTTTGTGCTTTCCACATCATAACAATTTACCGTGCTCAGCATGACAATCCTACTGTACATGTACAGTACAAGGGTCTGCATTATTTGAGCATTATCACGGACCACTATTATATAAATTTAGCACCTTCACTTTGATGCTTAGATTGATCGCTCTCTCACAGAGCTAAATCATTCATATGACCACAGAACACAAAATATAATCAGTCATGCTTCAGTGAAGAGCAGCAAGTGTGTTTTTGTAGAGAAAAATTTGGTTTTTACGGCGTTTTTACAGGTCATTTATGACTGTCCCAAACAGCTTGATTACAGTCGCACGCCACAACACCTCAGTCATGATAATCAAAAGGCTCCTTTTAATACTCATAATGTAACACCTCACTTCTTACAAACTGTACAAGATGACAGAATACATGGACTTCATATTACATTAATTCTTTCCAACATTTATCAGTTAAACAGGGAAGGCATGAAAACCTGCATTAAACCATTCATAAATCAGCATTTTCAACAACAAAAAAGAAAAAAGGAAAAAGATGTGTTTCATTTTTCAAAGAAATGGTATTGTGTGCAAGGGGTTTAAACACAAAATGCAGCAGCCACGAGTCAAGAATGGATTTCTTGGAAACTATACGCTCTTTTCTGTTACTCCAAAACCATGTTTAGAAGATGAATGTTATACATGTTGTATGTGTACAATACTTTATGAATTCAGATTTCAAAAATTTTACTTGAAATTCTGCTTAATAAAAATGAAATTCTTGGAATTTCAAACTTGTACCCAGACTATTTGGAACAAATAGTATTATCCTGTGTTGCCTTAAAAAAAATTGGGTGATGTGGTTTTTATTTTTCTCCACAGATTGATTGAGAAACCTTTTCCTTTCTCTTTTTAACAAAATATAGGGAGCCTTTAAAGTATCAAAATTGAACATATATTTCTTCAGAATACAAGGTTTTTCACACAAACTTCCATAAATTGTCATTGCCTATCAATCTAAACCAGCATATATACATTCCAACTACAGTATATTCTATTCCAATCATACTTTTAAAGTTAAGAAATTGGATTTGGCAGTTTGTGTCACTCAGTTAGAATGACGTCTTACAAGTTCATGATAATTCACGACATTTATCATAAGCACCAAATTTTTTAGTGCCTTCCAAAATGCCGAAAGATTTGAGTGATAATATATGAAATTCATTCCACACAGCCCTTTCATCCGAAGTACAGTAGCAAAAGGTCTTGTTATAAATGCACTTCAGTCACACACACGTACAATGCACTTTCATGATCCCCAGCTTGCCAAGACGATCACGTCCAGAGCAGATCTGCCTCTGGAAAGTCAATGTTTATAGTGCGATGAGGCAGGCAAACAAGCCACTTGGCGAGTTATTACACTTGTTTCAATGTTAATTGGATCACCTTGGCTCGTATGCTTGTCAGATGAAAGCTCTACATGAAGACATGATTATCTGGCAGACTCATTATGATAATCTACATGTAGTATAATTATAGAATGTACTCTACAGTTAAGGAGAGGTTATTCATGATAACATTTATTATCACAGGCCTTAAATTTTAATATTTTGGGGGGCAAGATCACTTTTCTTTACGGGCACATAGTTTTACTACAGCGCTATAGGGGGAAAAGCAAAAATAAGTCACCAAAAACAAAAATCTCTATTAAGGCCTTTGAGGAGGGCATTGAGCCCGTTGTGGGTAGGGCGTCCGAAGCTTGCTCTTCATTTTTGGTGAATTTATGCCCTGCAATCCTTTTGTAAGTGCCCAAGTGTTGGGCATAAAGAGAAACATTAATGACTTCTGTCTGTATCACCAAGATCTACTAAAGGTGAAAAATGCAAAGTAGTTCTCCCTAAGAGAGATCTTATATACAACTTTAAATTTTTTTTGTAAATCCTTGGGGCCTAAACACATGCAAACTAGAACGTACATGCTAGTTGTAGCACATTTTATTACATACTATGTACGTCCATGTTCAATGAAAATGCACAAATTATTAAGAATGATGAAGAAAATTGACCAAATCAAGAAGACACTTCACTTTAAAAGTACACAAAGGAGGTTTACAATGTTCTGCCTAAAATAAATTTCTTTGGTTGAAATTTGAATCTTATTCCTGCTCGTTTTGATCAAATTTTTCTCATCTTTTATTAATTGCATGACTACAACACTACATAGTACAAACTCTGACAAGCGAAATCAGCCACCTAATGATAGAAGACAGAACAGTAAAATGCCAAGTAGGATTTATGAACCTCATGCACCCTGGCCTTGGTAATTCAATCATCATTGTATACATGTAGTATTTGGTGATTGATATAAATTTTGCAATTTACATTACCAGCATATATTTGAAACTCTCCATCATATTACAAATTATAGGTTACACAATGTATTTGACACTGGATAAAGCAACCATGGCCAGTTTTGTCCATTATTTTTAATGAATGGACATAATCAGCAAAATTTCTGCTTGCGGGCGACTGAGCATGAAAAATGGGTTTATTTAACATAATATTCACGAGACATACAGGTTTCATGGATGATGACTGCACTGGCAGTGGAAGACCAGTGAGCAACCTTGGTTCAATGTATATTTGCTTATTAAAGAGGGTGGATGCAATTAGCATACCATCATTCATGCCATTATGATCCAGGGGAATTTATGATTGAGGGAATACACTATGGTAGTGGCACCTATGATTTTTTGGTTTTGGTTTTATACTTATTATCTTTTAATATCATATCCGTACTTATAAGTCTACAATAATGTTATTATTTGATGCATCTATGAATTTTGTATTATTTTTGTATGTTTGTTTGTTTGGAAAATGAAATAAAAACTTGAATCTTGAATCTTGAATCTCCCATTGAAAATAACTTAGTGACAAAAGCAAATAAAAAATATCACTTTTTAATGCAAATACATTCCTCTTCAAAGAAAAAAAAAGGATGAGAATCTATCATTCAATAACAATTTAGCTCAACTGGTTATTTTTGTTCTGAGTCACTGCTCAGTCAAAACTTTTGCAATATATTATCAAAGATTCTCATTCCTTTAAGTAAAACTAATAGTAAAAGTGAATATCATCATTTTGTTCGAAAAAAAAAAGAATTCTGGTTGCACCATGTGGTATCGGTTTATCTTTCAAGAAATAGTACTGAAAAAAAACTCAAGTTACAGAAGGTTTAACATCTCTTTAATAACAAATGAAATTGTTAAAAAACAATGATGATAATTTGATTCACAAAGTATAAAAGAGCATATCTGACAATCCAACCAAATTCTTATATTTGAAGTAAAAACCAGTTTATTACTGATAACCCTTGTTAATATAATTTCTTTAATACTCTAACTCTAATATAATAATTTCATTTGGCAAGAAATATATCAACACTAGCCACTCGCATTTTGGGTACTGATAGGGGGTGCTTACTTACAAGTTCTCAACTTTCTTAGCAGCCCCGGCATGCCTTTTAACATTATAATTGTTTTTTTAACCTGTTTGATTTTTATTTTGCCAAATAAATGTGCGAATATTTGAATTGAAATTGAATTGAATAGGATACATCTATCATGTGGTTGGTTTAGCCATGCGCACCTAACAGGCTACTAGTTATGAATCCAGTGACTGGGTAAAAATAAACTAAGCACTTTGGTCAGTTACTCTGATGACTGGTAAAGTGCTATATTGTTGTATCTTTTTATTCTCTCTAAAAATTTTGGCAGATTACACTAAAATATCTTGCAGGCTACAGAGTTAACATGGATTTGAGGATGAATGTGATGAAACAGTGGCTTTACAATTGATTTTAAGAATAGGAATAAACTACTTACAGTTGGAGCACATCTCCATCGGTAGCGTGACATCATTACCCTGTGAATAAATGGAAATGGAGCAAATCAATGGGAGATTAAAACAGGTCAGGAGTAAATGTAGGTGATGAAGAAAATTACATGTACCAAGAATTTGTCCAAGTTTGTTCTTATTCTTATTCATGTCGCTCCCAGCAAGTATGTGTTGGTCATACAGTATGCAAAATTGTTAAATTCACTTGCTTGTAATGTCTTCAATATTTTTTTCTGTACCTCTCCTGTGAGGCAATTCAGGCTGAATGTCAGACATCTCTATTTCTATAATTGCATAATGAGCTTGAATTTTTATTTGACACTAGCAGATCTGCCCGTTTGTGTAGTTTTACCTTCTTAATAACTTTTGGGGAAAAAAGATAGTGATGAGTATGATATGAATGAAATATTTTGCAGGCCCCGTTCTGCTGAGACCTGCTGAAACCGGCTTCCAAGGTGAAGACCCTAGGTGTTTTCTTCTCTCTCTCTCTCTCTTTCTCCCCCCCCCTCCCCCCCCCCCCATCATACCTATTAACGCCCACCGCAGCATGCATCGCTCTCCCGAAACATGCTTCACGTAGAAAATGAATGCAAACTCTCAACGCAGACAATACCACCGATCGCTCCACCCATTCCGGGCCGCGGACGCTTGTTAGCATGGTGTATATTGTACACACAAATGCGTGTGTCATAATTCCATGTAGAAGTTTAGAGAGGTCACACCGTACCCGTGCATGTACCTCGTGTTCGCTGATGACATTTGAGTTAATGAGAACTGCGTACACCTACGTGATATTGAGGGCGTAGCGAATGAAAGTTACGAATTGTGAAATATGAAATCATAATTAGGCATCGACAGTAATTGTTAATAGTCTAAGGTTTCTTTCTATTATCTAAAACGGGGGAAAGAGAAATTTGGAGACGATTGGTGTAATAGGTTGAGAGAAATACGCAGCCAAACAAACATCAAACAAATTTACACACAAGATAAGGCAAATTATATAGTAGGATGGTATACATGTTATATAGTAATTCCTAGCAAGTCTATTGAAGATGCTTCCGTAATTTGCTTACTGTTCAAAAGGAAATATACGTCTTAAACTCACTCTACATGTACATGTGCTAACTAGAATTCAGGAATTTGGGGCAGTTTTGAAAAACAATGGCCTAAACGTGAACTATCTTCGTTTTTTTATAAACTTTGTGCAGATCAGGAGCTGGTGATTAACTTGAATTAAGACCCATTTATTGTTATAATGCAACAAACATTCTCTGTCATAATTTAATGGTAACATTCAGATACGGTTTATATTTTTGCATAAAGTGTAGTCGTTGCAAAACTGTCAATGTGTAATTTGGCATGTCTTCATAATAATGAGTATACCCAACACCATTTATAAGCAAAAGCACGCTTTTGGGGAAAACGTAAGCATCTTAGGATGAATGAAGTTTGAATGACCAAGTAGCCTATTGTGGAACATAAACAAAATTGAATCTATTTTAAAAGGCTGTTGATTTACTTGTACTGTAGGTCACTAAGTATCCTTTCCAACAAAATATTTATAAAAATTGTTGAATATACATGAGAAATATACTGTGTAGGGAAAAAGGGTACATGTATAAAAGCATGATGAAAGGGGGAAATTTATGTAAAACATGCACATATCCAAGTGGGGCTTGGGAAACCAGGCGGCCATGGGGGTATTCAAGGGGTGAAAAATTCAGGTAACCTGGGAGGAGGGGCATAGTAAAAAGGGTCTGATTGTTGTTCTTGTTGTTGCTGATGTTGTTGTTTGTTTGGTGGGGGTTTTTTTTGTTGTTGTTTTTTTGTTGTTTCTTTTTTGTGGGGTTAGGGCTTGTCAGGGACCATGGGGGTGCTAAAAACAAGGTGAGCCCCTGGATACATGTACCTACAATGTACCATGGATTGACAAGTATTTGGGACATAAAATGTTCCTTGCCTTAACTTAGGCCATTAAAAAGCAACAAAGTACTTTTGAACGTAATCTACAGTATGTTTATCAGTAATCGAGCTTTACATCAGAATCCACCCACTTATTCAATCATTTAAGCAGCAAAACCTGAGCGAAATTTCAAAATGAATTAATTTATCAATATTTTGTTCCCCTTTGCTTTACATGTACTCTGAACCTGAATTTGATATTCATATTCACATTCTTTGATCTCTCTAATTGTATCTCATTATCTATGTCAGTTATACCTCTCTCCACCTTCACATGTTCATCCCATTGTTCTTTCACACTTTACTCCACAACTTCTGCCTTGCTAACAGTACATTTTCACATCACATGGCTCTTTTGTTAAGTTTTCATCATCATTTAAAGCAATCTCCTGATCACCTTTACCATGCTGTCTAATTCCTTTCATGAATTAATTTCCTCCATTTCTGTTCAAGTGTAATATTTTCTTATCCCTGATTGGTTTGTTTGATATGATTTGCATACATGGAAAATTACTTTGTACTTTCATGAATAAGAGTGGAGCATTGTTCCCAGGAAATACTTTTCAGAGCTACAGTACATCGTCCTTCTTGTAGACATCTTTCTTGGAGTTTCCTTAATAACGATATGATAGGTTCTTGGAGATGTTTTATGCTAGTATGATTTGACTGTTTCGTTTGACTCTGATGATTGATTGTGTGGTGATTTAGTGAGTATTCCTAAAATGTTACAGTTCTATATCAATCAGAGTTGCCATGGAGTAGTGGGTGTATTTGTATAAAGATAGGGGTGACCATATGAATCATTGGGGTCCATACATAAAAGTCAACATTGTCATGAAACCCAAGTCTTGGGTGTGGGATAAATTTGTAAAAATTTGTAAAAAAAGCAGTAAAATCATAATTGTTCTAAGAAGGAGAATAGAAGAGTATTGTTGTAGAGGAAGTGGATGAAAGAAGATGCTTTCAAAGGTAGAATACATACAATCATGAAAATGAAGTAAACAGTTTTTTCTAGATTTTACCATCGGTCAAAGCAATCCATATTTGCTGCAATTGCTGCCCTTCAATATGTGCGCATAATTCTTTAAGTGCATGATTTAAATACGCTTCTGTAATTACCATGTTGTCCACTAACTGGATAACCACTATAAATGCAAAATATTGGTGAATTCAGTTACCAGACACTATATAATTTTACCATCTGTAACTTTGTCAATTAGTGCTGCTATTACAGCTATTACAATTTAAAAAAAACTGAAATGTTTTTAGATCTTATCATCATTTAAAACAGTCCATATTTGCAATAATCACTGCATTTCAACATGCAAGCATAATTCTATTCGTGCGCGATTTCCGGTAATTGGATTTTCACAATACACTTTCACGAAAATGGGTGGCAAAAGCGAATTTGAAGAGGCCCAACTTAGTCATGTGTGACTGAGTGCAAAAAAAAAATAAAGAAGGTTTTCCACTCTCCATCTCTCTCTCTTTCTTAGTTGTTCCCTCCACTATTTTGGAGATTCTTGGGCGCTAATGCGTACACATGAAGCGACGTCGTAAGAACGAGGCATCCATATATCTCGCCACACATGCTGGTGCACGGCTGGATATGAAAATGCATTAGCACTAATTCTTGAAGGGTATCAATCAGGATAGTGCAGTGTCGCTATGGGCAGTTCCGAACAATTAGTCTTGTTGAATAACGCAAGTAGGCCTACGTGGGCATCAATTTTGAACAGATAGAAAATGGATACAAGAAGCAGGCTTTCATGAGCATGAGACGTCTCCATCAATGGTCTCAAATTTAGCTATAGCCTTTAAAATGAAGGCTCTCCGCATAGCATTAATTTCATATTATCATTTCTAATTCTTTTTCCATTCTGCCTGGCATTTCCTACAATTTTGTGTCTGCTGTCCATGATGATTTGAGCTAGTTTTTCATTAATTTCAATAAAAAAAATTGTACAGGAAATAAGTATATTAGCTATACTTCAGAATTTACCGCCATAATTTGACAAATATAAGCTACTGCTATCAAGATCGTGACAAACATTGCAAAAATGGTCTGTGGATACACCGCAAAAGATTACTTGACATGATTCTACCCCAATGGGACTACACTGGGAGTTGCCCCACAGAAAAATTATGGGAGGGCACAGTTGTTATTTACAATTTTTCTACGTAAAAAGGACAAAAATTGTCTAATTTCTATGGAATATTGAATGCAAATAATCAATGTATATCATTTCACCACTAATGTCATAAAATATTTTGAAGATGAAAAATACACTTACCATTTTGGTATCGTATCTACAACAAACTGCAATCTAAATTTGCTAATGCGATAGTCAATTGCATCCGGGCTTTTTTCATAGAAGATGCAATGGATAATGGAGTGAATTCAATTTAAGCGTCCGACCCCCTCCCTTTTACCCAAAGGAATTTTTCTCCCTGAACAATCATAAATTCTCATTCTCATACTCCTCTTTCATTCTTTTATGAAAATCATTATCATCCTGATCACTGCCAGCACTACAGACACCACCATCTCCATCATCACGACCACCACCACAACCACCACCACCACCACCACA
>BQKZ01001850.1:73160-85176 GCA_036244855.1 Temnopleurus reevesii | reverse complement strand
ACAGATCTTCATGTACAGGACACTGAGCTCCATCCTCTCAATACACCTCAAGCAGAAGCAGTCAAGATGGCTCTCAAGAATACCTTCTCTCTCATCCAAGGACCACCTGGTCAGTAAATATATGTATTATTACGTCTATGAGATCTATAAACCTTGGGGCTATCTTTTGTTATCATTTCTGTAAAAGTGGTTTCTTTTGCGATAGTTTTATTTTCGCGCTTTTCGCGTTTTGATGTTGAACCCGTGAAATTAACCTTGGGCGAAAATGCTCACACACAAAGATTTCGCGTTTTGTGTGTATTAATGGCCAACACACACAGAGATGGGATTTAAGGTAAGCCTGCATTTATTTTTTCATTTGTATGTAACAAGTACAAATTTTAAAATAATTAGATTATATCTAGATTTCCATGTGAAAAACCCAGGTTTTGCCGACTATGAATTTACAAATTTTTCCGACTGCGAATTTAAACACACGCGAAAAAGTCGACACCGATGGAAACCGCGAAAATTTCTGGACGCGAAAGAAACCACTTTTACAGTATTATTGAAGTCAGCGATCTCCCTCTGAAGAACATTAATGACTCTCAAGCCATCATGACACTCCTTTCTTTCACTTCTTTCTCTTTTGAACATCTGCCTCTTTCAAAACAATTTTATTTGGTTTTTGGTCATTTTGTTTGGTCTTTCCCTTTATCTTCTGTATAATATCTCTCTTAGAGTGTCGATAGAAAGTTGCCATTAATTCCAAATAAAAAGTCTTCAATCGATTGCCAGATGTAACATGTGTTTAGATTTATGCATGATCTGCATTTAAGAATAAGTGGTTGTAAAACTATTTTTGATTGGCCATCACCTATCAACTGCAACTTGCATTAATTTGTAAATTTCTCGAAACACAAATGATGGGTATATTCAAGTATACTTATAGAGTAACTCATTGGTCTGTTTGTTAACAGGTACTGGTAAGACGGTGACCGGTGCATATCTGGCCTACTTCTTCACCCAAGTCAACCAGAAGGTGCCTGCGATGGGTAAAGGTAACCCACAGGTGCTTTACTGTGGACCCTCTAACAAGGCTGTCGATGTCATCTCTAGTAAGTTATTGACCATAAGAAATAATTTGCTTAGTGAAAAATGAGTCAATGCAGCCAAACTAGGCCATAGTGGCCACCGACTAGACAGTCTAAAAAACTTAACTTTTAAAGAAACTCTTATCATCATTATAAATACATAATAAGCAATGATGTATTCTTCTGTCTGTCCCCTCCCCTTCTAAACGAACAAACCCCAAAACATGAAATCATGGTTAATTGCAACAATCCTCATGTACCTTGCTTTCCATCAAAATAACTGTACGGTACATTATTTTTGTCAAACTCTTTATAAATCCATCCTCACATCACCTTTGCATTTTGTTGATTTCCTCCTAGGTTATTTGAAGAAGTTTGATATCTCCATCGTACGTGTGTACAGCGATTCAATGGTTGAGAAGCTCTACCCCATCCCTGGAATGCCCAGCTCCATGTCCAAATGGCAGCGTGCCAATGCGGCTCGCGTCGACGATCGTCTAGACGACGTCTCACTGCACAAGTTGATCAGAAAGCCAGGAGCACCGTACGCAGCTGAGATCAAAGCGATGGAGAAGAACTTTGGTCGTATGCCATCTGCTGGAGTGAAGGAAGTCAGAGCTTACAAAGATCTCATCAACGAGGCTGAGGTGAGAGCTCAGAAACTTTTCTGTTTGTTTGATTCTCTGTTGTTACAAGGTGCCTTGAATTAAGACAATGGTGACAGAATGTTATTCATAACTTCAAATATGTCTCCAGCTAGGGGGGAGGTGTTGTTATCAAGTTACAATTGATTGCAAATCAACTGGAAATTATTTTCAAATTGGAACATGCATTTTCATTTCTGTATGTCTGACCTTTGGAAAAGACACTTATGTAGCAATGGTTTTGATTGGTGTTTGCCGATCTAACTGCAGCTTGCAATTGATTGCAACTTTGTCGCAACGCCCCCCAGGTGTACGTGTATCTATGTCTACTCTATTTGTTGACACAAGATAATTTTAAAAGAAATTACATAAACCTTTACCATTCTATTACCCAGAGTGAGGAACTAAAGAAGCATTCCATCGTCCTGTGCACCTGTAATGTAGCTGGTACAACCCGCATCCACAAGCATACCAATATCATCCAGTGTATTGTAGATGAGGCTGGTATGTGTAATGAGCCGGAGACCCTCGTACCTCTCACCAGTACCCTCCCGCATCAGGTCGTACTCATCGGAGATCATAAGCAACTCAGGTATTCAATATTTGATAAAAAGAAAGGGGAAAAACACATCCTTTGCATCGTAGATGAGTCTGGTATGTGCTCATTAGAGATAACAGGAAACTTGGTTGTTTATAAACATGATAAGATAATGATAGAATTTTGTTTTATTTGTTTCTGTAGTTTATTTTTGGAGGCGCATTTTACGTTGAGTTGTAATCAAGTAGCTTGTTCTTTATGTGTCAATATATTAATTTTTGCATTGATTTTCTACCACCAGTAAACTTTGAAACTTCTATATATAAAGCACCCTATATATTAATGTTATTAAATAATGAGAATTTTTATCAAGTTTTGAATATGATATTTACACCTCTTCTTCTGCTGTTGAAAATACAGGGGAAAAAAATGAAATATATAGTTATATATATTAAAAGACAAGACGAGAGAAGCCTTGAAGGTGTGCATTAATGCCAATCTTGTTTTTATTAAAACTTCCCAAATTTTCGGAGGCAACCTGCCCTCTTCTTCAGGGGAAAACAACCCTTACAAAAATGTACTGCGGTATGTTCCAATTTACCACACAATACCACAGTGTTCCTGTGGTAAATTGGGACATTACCATAGGACATTTTTGTAAGGGAAAACAAGTTCTGATATTTAGAGTGCGCATTCTCATCAAGGTTGCTAAGTTATATATATAATATAGATAAAGAGTAAATCATAATGCTCTTTATGGGGGAGTCAAATGATCTTTTGCTAGATATTTTGCTAGATCAACTTAAAAAGAGATAATGAAGTTAACATCAGTGTGCGCATATACATTTCTAAAGCATTAGGTAAGTCTGTTTCATTGGAATTGATGGATCTGCATAGTGAAATAAAAATATCTCTCTGTTTTCTGTTTCAGACCCATCATCACTGAACCAAACGCACGAGATCTGGGTATGGAAGAATCACTCCTGGAGAAGTACAAGCGTAAAGCACGGATGCTCACAATCCAGTATCGTATGGTAGGTCTCTCATTTGGTATGGGATTAAACGTTGAGATGGACAATATGGGGATGTTGGTAAAAACATTTGATGCATTGCATATTGAAAAGTGCATATTGAAAAGTGCATTTTCATTCGTGCACGGTCCTCACTTATCGTACGATACGCATAAACATGGGGGAAACAGAAGGAGAGAAAAATTGAAGTGTGCATTTCTATTCACAAGTTGTCTTCACTTTTGATAAGATGCGCATGAATCATAGGGAAACCAGAGAGAGAGAGAGTTGAAGGGAGGGAAAAGCGATTGAGAAAAGACAAAAGAGGACTAGGATATCAGCCCACTAATTCCTTTAGAGATAGTCAGGATTACTAATGATCCATCTTAGGTATATACATACATATATCTCCAAGGTATTATTTTTCTTATGAATATTTGTCACAGATTGTCTAGCCCATAATGTTATGAGAATGATACTTAATATGTAATACTCAGTAATAATACGAGAGGAAGGAGATAGTTAAATCATGTAGATAGATGATCTACCAACTGAAGTCTCATGTCAGACCACAAAACCTTTTCATAGTATCATTTATTCATTCTCAGATGCATTCAATATGTGAAATTTGTATCAGGAAATCCAAGTAAGAAATAATGAAGTGACAGTGAGTAAATGAAATAAACTTCTTGTTTCCTTTGCAGCATGACTTCATCTGCTCTTTCCCATCCGAGACGTTCTACGAGGGCAAGCTGGAAACGGACTGGTCTGTGAAGCGTCGTAGCCCAGACCCTCTAAGAGCCATCTGGCCTAACAAGGGTCAAACTCCAATGGTCTTCTGTCATGTGTATGGCAAGGAGGAAACCTTGACCGTCAAATCAGATGAAGGAAATGAGATGTCCAAAGGCAATATGGCTGAAGTCATGCATTCTGTAAGTTTCATCATTCCAAATTAACTTGAAGCGTCTATGACGTCGTAAAATATAATAACTAAAAAGTGCATAAAAATAACATGAAATAATTTCATGCAACATGATGTGGATCGCTAGTTAGGGAGTTAAGCAAATAAATGGGTCGTTCACGATCAACTTGGGCTCAATATATCCAATTTAGGCTTCTAGCGACCCTTTCATGAATGCGTGTGCATTCTTTTTTTATGTCCATCCCATTATTACACTGTGTGAACTAGTCTTCTAAGTTTTTTTTTAGATTCATCATGAAAATAGATAACTTAAAAAGATTAAATATTTTGAAAACTAAACACCATTTCAATGTCACAACCCTATGAAAATTCATCTTTATAGAAACCCATTACATCTTTTGTGATAAAGGAATCACATGCTAAAGTGAATAATTCTCCATCTGCTCCATAGGTGAGGATAGTCCAGCAGCTTCTAAGGAAAGGTGCTGAGGCCAGTGACATTGTGGTCCTGTCTCAGTACAAGCTACAATGCACACAGATTGAAGAGAGACTCACAACGCTGGGTCATCGCGGGGTCAAGGTCAGCACAGTGGTCACAAGTCAAGGTCAGTAGGATATATGCATATGCTAATGATTCATGAATATTCATGATTAAACATCAAATGGGAATTTCTGTTTCAATCCGTCTCCACTTGTGAAAGGATATTTTCTGAAATACTGAATATATGCCTGTAACTGGAAGTGGGTATCCTGACTCAAGTAACTTGTTTGCGGTGAAAGCTGCAGAGTGCCATCTGCAATTCTTAAGTTTATTTTGTTGTTGGCGTGAATTACCCCCGACAAATGTTTAATCGCCAACTTTCTTGTACAATGTCTTATACAGGAAGTGAATGGAACTATGTGGTGATGTCAACCGTGCGTTCTATGCCGCAGATTGAAATCGATGACAAGCCAAGCAAGGGATGGCAACGTAAACATCTCGGCTTCATCATGGATGAGAACCAGATGAATGTTGCCTTGACTCGGGCCAAGCGAGGGCTCATCATTATTGGTATGTAAAAATGTTGTCTGGCCGAGCTCTGAGGTCCTTTCAAACCAATCAATGGGAATACAATGGAAACTCAGTATAACGCGATGCTTTGGACCATGACAATACCTTGTTAAAGCAGTAATCTTGATATAGCAGGGTTATGAAACAATAAGATACAGTCTAACCTCTGTATACAAGGTCGTTGGAACCAAAGGAATTACCTGTTTATATTGAAACATTGTTATATCAGGGTCAAAATACAATAAAATACAAAGAAATGGGACCAGGAAAATTACCTTGTTATAACGAGAGCTTGTTACATCAGTGCTCTTTATAATGAGATTTGACTGTATTTAAAGTTGGGACCAAATTTTGACCTCCTTATGTTAGGAATTTTGCTACATCAGATTTCTTTATATCGAGTTTTCACTGTATTCCTTTCTTTGCAATATGAAGGAATATCACAATTTTTCCCATTAATGTTTTCATTTGACTTTTTACAAGCATGAGCAATGAGCACTTTGTTAGTAGGGCAAGGATAATGCCTTACAAATTTAAGCATGTTTTGACAGAAAACTAATTAGTTATATTATTATCTGCTGAACGAACATATTCATGCATTTAATGATATTAATCCCTCACCTACACTGTAATGATTAATTTTTCTTTTCTTTTCCTTCAAACTTCTTCCAGGTAACCAGCATCTCTTGGAAACCCATCCGAGATGGAGGGATCTTCTCAAGAAGCTAAGAGACCAGAGCAGTGTTATGGAAGCAAGGCAGTTCCCTCCTTACAGCCGTTAGATGGACTAAAGACTTAAGATGGAGGGATCTTCTCAAAAAGCTAAGAGACAAGAGCAGTGTCATGGAGGCGAGGCAGTTCCCTCCTTACAGCCGTTAGATGGACTAAAGACTCAAGATGGAGGGATCTTCTCAAGAAGCTAAGAGACAAGAGCAGTGTCATGGAGGCGAGGCAGTTCCCTCCTTACAGCCGTTAGATGGACTTAAGACTGTAGACCAAGTCTCGTTTCTAGGACTAAGACTGTTAATGAGTCTGTTTCTGAGATGAGTCTCATTTGTAGGACCCAGAATTGATAAAGGAGATTCCTATTACCTAGACTAGTGTAGATCTTTAATACAAATACATGTAGTTTACGTCTCGTTGTAGTCATTTAGGGAGGTCTTTCATGTAGTTTAGGTAGGTCATCAGTATAGGACCTGGACTACGTAAATTAGACATTCATACCTTCAGTGTAAACCTTTATGACATAAGTTAGTCATTACGCAGACCATGTCTTTGTCAGACACGTGTATGAGAGATGTGTGTGGCGGATGTCCACTTCTTGATTTATATTCTAAGAATGCTATTTACTCAGTCTTGGTGATACAAGATGTATTGTGCAAAAACAATTAGTTATCATCTCATATTGATCTTTTTAGTCTTGTCTCACCTGGGTTGTGTTTCATAAAGCTGTGTGGAGATCTATGCACTACTTTACGAATGACTGGTGATCCTTTCTCGCACCCAATTATAACTCCTGGCACTGATTTTTATGAAAGAAAGTATCATCAGTCTTTTATACAGTTGTGCCTTGTTTTATGCATAGCTTTATGAAACACAACCCTGCTTAATCTTCAATATTATGTTCTTTATGAGTAAGTGTGTGTGTGAGTATTCAGTTAATTGTATGTGGTTTTTCAGTATTTTTGTAGTCCATCAAATTTCTTCAGTATATTATCTAGATATTTATGTAATTATTCTTCCATGTCATATTTGTTGTTTTCATCAATGTGGTATATTATTGTTTGTTTTATGTCTTTTCAAACATATCCAATAATTCATTCATTCCATGAAAATAACTCAATTGGTTATTTTGTCATTTAGATGATTTGTATTGTACATGTTCATAGTTATCGTTACAACTGACTGTCTACAAAAAAAATCGTAAAAAAACAGTACACTTTTGAAATGGCTAGTAGAACTAGATACAAGATAGTGCAATTATATGCAGCTTGTTGTAACATGTAGAAAGTTCCGAACCTGAACTTTCATACAACGTAAAAATTTAAAATGTTTAATGTTTGAATGAGTGATGCTTGGGATTTAAAAAACCTGCTTGCGCCACTTTTAAGAAATCAATCCTTTCAAACTCACGCTCTCAATGGTGGGGACAATTGATTTTCTGTGAACTTCCTTTTCTCTCCGTGGAATGAAAGATTCACTTCTCACAAAGTGGTGCTACTAAGTTTTCATGCCCTATGGCCTAAAAATTAACATTTCTCATTCAAGCATGAATCATATTCAGGAATTTCTTGTGTCACATGAGAGTTCAGGTCATCAGGTTTCAATGAATTACACAGAAACTGTATATAATTGTATTATTTGGTATTCAATGTCAAAATTTTGTTTCTTGAGACACAACCTTGAATGGTGTGATGAATGACTTTGATGATGGGTTTGACGGTGACATAAGTCATTTTTTCATTTAGTTACCATATGTCTAAAGTACCCAAAGGAAATTATACAGTTGTGAAAATGTGAAAGTAACCAGCCTCTGTTGAAATAATTTGATTAACCTATTACATAAAGAGTTAATTTGTAATGTACAGGCTTGTACCGTGTAGATTGCCTTTTCTCACTCTCTAAACCCCTTTATAGAAATATTCTTCTGTGTGTAATTTTCTTGCATTATTTGTCCTATAGCATATCATAGTTAGACATGAATATTACATACCTGCTTAGGTAAGAAATGAAGAGGCCTTACATTACAAGGAAAAGACAGAGCAAAATTTGCCTTTTTGATGAGAAATATGAAATGCAGCTGAATTGAGTGCCATTCATTTTTTTTTGGCCATTTTGTTTATTGTAGATGAGAGTCTAGTTGCATAGTGTGTGTATTTATTTGCTAACATTTTGCAAAGAAATGCTACAAGTGTATAGTTTGTCAAGATCCTGTCTTTACTATAATGGATTTCTCACACCAGTGACTAATCAAACTGACTAATCTTGAAATAAAACAAAAATCAAGATTTTGCATTATAACTTGCACGTGATGTATATATACAATAAAGGCAGAATTACATCGGGGGATGTTATTTTGATGGGGCAAACCATAGAAAAGACAATCATGTTGATACTGTTATGTAACCACTCCTACCGACATCTTGCGCCCAAGAGGACTTAGTCGGCCTAACCCCAAGTGCCAAATGATGCATCGAACACTAGACTGGATGTAGAAGTAACTCGAGAAGAAATTATAGAACTGGGTTGGATCAGTCTGGTTTGTATGATTACCAAATGAGTGAGAGACTCTCCCTGTTGTTCATGGGAAATTGTAAATTACATCATCAGAAGAATCTCAAAACCTCTTTCTTGACCAGCACGTGCGATTTCGAGTTGTCTAGACCGGGTTTTCACCAAAGGTGGCTCAAGTTTGTTTAAGCGTGTGATGATGAACTGATTAAATTGTAGGTTAAGGAGGTCAAAAGTCACAGAGCCAAAAACTTTTGAAGAAATCACCCAAAATAGCTTATTACCACGATGGTATCAGTACAGGATAACACCTTTCTCTCAAAATTAGCTCAATTATGAATAAGCAGGGTGATTTCATGGGATTTCAAGTTTAGGAGGCTAATGGTCACAGCCCCCCCCCCCCCTCCCCCCAAAAATGTACAAATCACCAAAGAAGTTTCTAATGGCATGGTATAAGGGGTAATATCTCTCTGATCATGTGAGGAGTGATGATGGAGGCATACATTTTTACCCTATGCGGTCGAGGATTCATCTAGTTTGTTAATAGCTTACCATTTCTTTTCATTGTGTGTTTATATAGTGCAAAAGTGAACAGGCCACAATTGTATGCATAATTAAAGAAAAAAAAAACACAAGTGCAGTATATTTATAGAGAAGTTAGTAGAAGATATGTTAATGTATTTTGTTTTTGCTTTTTGCCATTGTAGATGTACCAGATTGGTTTGGGTCATTTGACAATGGGTTTGAATGCGTACATGTACCTTGCTTTATGCAAGACATCTCAAATGTATTGAGGCGATTTCGCCCCATCTTAGATTTTAGAGTACATCATCGTAAAATTATATTCCTGATGTTAGTTTCATATGTAATTAAGAAAGACAAGTCAATCTCTATGTGAGGCCACCATATATGTTCTATAGATATTTACAAAGGAATGCTGTCAGAGCCTGCAGACTACTGAAATGTGCGCATTTGTCATATTATATTCAAGAATGTTACGCGAGAGTAATACATGTATAGAGTACAAAGTGTACAAAGTGATGACATTGGAGAACATGTCTTTGTTGGTTCTTAACAACAGGTGCTTGGGAAGGCCTCAAGCAGTGCACACTGGAGCTGGATTCTTATCGTTATATTCCAATGAAATCACTGGAGCACTCTACCCTTGAAATTGTTTCAAGACAGTTCATGTGATAGTGCATTGTTTTAGCTATTACGGAGCTTTAGCTAACAGTACGGTAGGGCCGATTAGGACGTTATTTCTCAATCGCGGGATAATCTAGCGGGCGGCTAAGGTTGAGAACGCCTGCCAGATTATCCCACGGATGCCCCTTGATTATCCCGCGCTTGAGAAATAACCAAGGAGCTAAGCTCCTTGAAATAACGTCCTGATTACCCTACAGTACTGTTAGCTAAAGCTCCGTATTCTAAGCCACATTACGCAAATTCATTGTAGATTAGGTCTGATGTTAAAAATGTCAGCTTTGTAAAAACATCATCTCATGTACTGATAATCATAAAGCCTGTGAAATATTTGGTCTCCTGTAATGCAGATTAAATCCGCAAGTGGAGGTCATTTTAAATTGTGTCTTGTGTAAGGTTTATTTTTCTTCATTTTGTGTTGGTATCTAAGGTAAGGTACACACTGCATAAGGTACACATTGCATATAAGACATACAGGTATGCAATGTTATTTTATGAGTCCTTGCGGGTATTATCGCAAGTTGCAGTTGATTGGAACGTGCCAATCAAAAACATTGTTTCATGCACGTCTTGTTAAATACGCATACCGTGCGCGAATGAAAATGTGCGTTACAATTTGCAAAGTTGCAGTTGATTTGCAGTTGATTTTGAACAACACCCCCTTACTAATGTGGTTTCATAAGAAATTGCAAATTATCAATAGTAGCAAGATGCTCCAGTTGTCATAAATCTTGCCAAAATATCCAAGGTTCACTGTCGGTCTTATAATTGGTGGAAACATGGACAAAGATAAACCACGATAATTCACTCACAATATTTCCCTTCCAACCTCACCCCTCTTACAGTACATACGGATAACATGAACTTCCTCAGTGCTTTCTTCTCCCTCTCTCTCCTGCCTTCCACCCATCAATTTCTCTTTTCTTCGATATCATACTCCTCCCTTTTCTCCTCTTTAACGACATCTGCATTTAACATTTAAATCTCAATGACACAATTTCACAAGACATTCCACATTATCACAAGATAAAAGCTTTATTAGTACTACCACAATATATCTCTGCACAGATAGAAGATTTACATCCCAGACATAAATGTATTTATAGAATCTAGAATTACCCTACATTATATGCATTAATTTCCCCAAACATGTGATCTTTTATCATAACCTAAATGATAACCACAGTGTATAACACATGGGATACTCTTCAATGGGTGACTTCACGTACGGTGTTGAACGCTGGTGTTGGTGTTGCAGCAAAACCAACACCATCCTCAACACCAAACTTGAAGTCTGTCGGTGTTTGGGGTAGATCCCGCAAGATTCTGACGTATTTCTGGTCGTTTCTGTATCACTTCTGTAAATTGACCGACGGTGCTGGAGCTCGGTTTACGGACCGTTTTGCTCTCTCAACACCAACACCGAACACCATACTTGAAGTCACCCAATGTGTTGATAAACGCACAAACCTGCCTTTATTTGGAAGAAAACATTCTCTCTAGCTAGCTTTGGCACTTTGCCAGGGAAACTGAACAAGCATTTAGATTAATAGTAATCTGAAAATGTCCTTTCAGATTACTAAGAATGTCATTTGATAAAGTAACAAAAATGTAGGATTGCACTAATATGAATACAAAAAGACAGTATCAAAATATGCTGAACACAAACAACAATCTTTCTATAATATTAGGTCATGTATAGGCATTAGTAGGCATTGGCTCTATAGAGCCACATTATGAATGAAATAACTCATGCTTAAATGAGGTTTCCTCATTTTTCCCTTTTTTTCATTTTTTTAAACAAGAGCTTTCAACCTACAGGTAAATCTGCCAAAGTCGTTTCTCTTGGGACTATTTGACTTTCATAGGAAAATCTGATTGGTGGATGGTGACCATTATGTTTTGCACCATGTATTATGAAAATTACACTCATTTGAGTAGCTATCGAATATTCTGTAACTTATAAAATGTTTGCAGATGATTTAATTCATAATTGAGACTTGAAGACAAAGATTTCAAAAAATATGCATAAACATGATATATATCAAATACATTATACAATTAGCCATGCTTTTATTCAATTACATAGCATTCGTCTTTCCTAGTGTCTGGGCCCTTGTCATGGCCTTAGCATTGCAATACATGGGTGCTTATGCGGAGATGTCAACCATTCTGGAATATGCATGAGATGTTTTTCATATGAATAGAAGGCTGTCAAGTGAATTGCCGAGAGCATGATTATTGTTTTCTCTCACACTTGCTCAGATGTTTCATGATTCAATTTAGTCCTCCTGCTTATTCTGGAACAGTTGGCCTCTCTGCTAATGCATGTCAAGGAATTAAC
>BQKZ01001850.1:17743-73086 GCA_036244855.1 Temnopleurus reevesii | reverse complement strand
TATATATATATATATATATATATATATATATCAAATACTTTGCATGATACAATTACATGTAGCCATGCTTTTATTAAATTACATAGCATTCGTCTTTTTTAGTGTCTGGGCCCTTGTCATGGCCTGAGCATTGCAATACATGGGTGCTTATGCGGAGATGTCAACCATTCTGGAATATGCGTAAGATGTTTTTCATATGAATAGAAGGCTGTCAAGTGAATTGCCAAGAGCATGATTATTGTTTTCTCTCACACTTGCTCAGATGTTTCATGACTCAATTTATTCCTGATGCTTATTCTGGAACAGTTGGCCTCTCTGCTAATGCATGTCAAGGAATGACTGGTCTTTTACCTTTTCGGATCAATACTTGCTGAACACTATGGCTGTTAAACCTGTTCTAAACCACCAGGCCATGACCCTTCTCTACATCCCTTTTCTTTCAAAAGGAAACTACATAGGGATGAAATTGTAGCACATTTCATTTTGAATACCTTAAAATATTACAAATACTCTACACACATGTACAAAACAAATGGTTAACATGAGGGTATTAACAACAGAAACAATTGTAAATACACAAGGTAAACTGTATTCTAGCATAATTAACTACTGCAATAGCTTTTAGCAATTATATTCAATGATATTGGGATTATGAATTACCATTCATATATAAATATACCATTTGCAAACCTTATCTTTTAATTCTTAATCTGTATTTAAATAAAATATATGCATAAATACTAATGTACTATTCATTGAAATAATGCTCATACAATCCCAATGATGCTGTAATATACATTTAGCTTTCGCTTCTACATCTTCGATGTATTCATATGATAGGCTATCTGCATAGGAGCAATTCATATAAAGGTAATATTAATGAATTGTATAGCATACATGTACTAATTAAATGCAATAATGTCCATACCCTATCAGATAAATAAGATTCCTTACAAATATGGGCTCTGTGCAGCTTTCTATCTGTATGTGATTTTCATTTTATACCAACTACTGAGTTCAAAACATGGATAAGATTAAGCCACTAACCATATGAGTTTGGAGCAAACAATATGACTATCTAAATAAATATTTCAAAACGTACCCCTGAGGAAATCCTCATTCTTACCTAATTTGTAAACACAATCTTCCCTACAGTCTTTTCCAATCTAAAATTTTGGGAGATCTGCATGGATTTAACACTACTTTTGGAAATTAGCATCATAATCAATTGAATCATATCCCAACCAGAAGATGAATATAATAAATACTTTTTAAATTTTGAAATGACCTTACACATGAAAGAAAATATTTCAATTTGCATAGTATGCTATATGTATGTGGCAAGATAGCACTGCATTCTACATTCCAAACCCATAAAAATAGTCCATTTTGATGAATAAGTAAATAAATATAGTCGACAAGTATAGTTGAAACAAAAGCAAGCAGGAAAAATTCAAATTCAAAATTAATACATGTAGCTATATCTCAGAGACTCTTGAAAAGTATTAAAAATAAAATATACAAACTTCAGCATTGTTTCATCTTTCAGACTTGTAACATTTCTATAAGACCTCTTGAACGAATGGAATGAAGATGATATAGCTCAATTTAATCCAAATAAAGTATATGGCAAATATATGAACATGCAGTGTATCACAATTAATCTGCTCTTGACTTACTAAATGAAGAATCATCTCTTTGTATGCCTACCCCCCCCCCTCCCGAAAAATAATAATTCTACACCATACCAAAGACAAGGCACAAGCATGCAAGGCAGTTCCATTGCTAAAACTAAACTTATGAGCTTCACACAGAAAGCAAGATGAAATAGATCTAAGAGGTAGAGTTGAGAAACTATTAATATGGTTTTCAGCCTTTATAGGGCTGTTTAATCTATAAAGTGTTGATACTAGGGTTACCGCTGTTAATGCCGTTAAATTTGATTTAAATTTATTTGAGCATTTTGCAAAGGCTGTTATAAATGACTTTCAAGGCTCCTACAATCTGATTGTATTCCAGAGCACATTCTCTTTCACTTTGGATGCCCATAGATCTAACATCTCAAATAGCATTCATGATGTAAAGCGAAAGTCTAGTATTGCCACTTTAAACGTTAAAGCCCCGGTCATATAGGACCCCGGAAGCAACACGAGTCACCCCGACTCGTTGTTCTGAGGCAGTTAACTGTGAATTAACAACGAGTCGGGGTGAATCATGTTGCTTCTGTGGTCCTATGTGACTGGGGCTTAAAACTACAGTAAGATATACATGCAGTAAGGAAATGATACTTTGTTTTCTTTCCTTGCTTTATATGACAAAAGAGAGGGATATTTCATCTCAAGAAAATGGAATAAAAGCATTTCATATGCTGTAAAAGGCAGTCATACAAAATTGTGTTTAGGCACTGACTGAACACTTAATGGCAGAGGGGAATATACCAGAAACACTACAGGCATTTTCATTTGTAAATATGATGAAGTATGCATACCCTAAGAAACAAAGCACAAATACATCGATCAGATATGGAATGTTAATAATCAGAGAATTCAGATTTGGATGAAAGTCCACAAGCAAAACAAAACATGTTTCAGAGTCACATGAACATACAAACTTCTATATGCACACTACCTATATATTTTGAAGAAAATTTGCATACAACTATGGTGGAAGAAGGCATTCATGGAAAACCATTGTTTTTATCGAGATAATGAATAAATAAGCACCAATTGTAACTCTGTGAGATTAACATGTTTGGGGGAACTACAAACTATTTCTCAAGCGTTTTTGGTATGGACGACCATCAAGGGAAACTTGAGATGTTAGCACATTTAAGGTAATCTGTTTGTTTTCAGGCACAGATCCTTACTTTTTTGTCAGTCTCTACAACTGAATGTTGCCAAAGGCTTACTTCTAAATTTCATGCAACATATAACATAGTAAGTTGCATTGTAAGTAGATTTACTAATCGAGTACTACATGTATAAAAATATATTTCAGAGCTACATGTACCTATACTATGACCACTATTCTATATCAAGGTAACTTTTATTCAGTATGAGATTAGAACTTCCAATCCTTACATTCAGCCTACATACATTTCCTTGAAATATTGGCAAACTCATTTGAGAACAAAGTAAAAAATGAAATGAGTTTACTTTTAAAAGAGTTGAAAGAAAATGATCTTGTTTTACTTCTAATAACACGAACATGCCAAGGATTTCACTGAATCACATAATGGAAGGTTACAATGGAAAGAGTAGAAGCCTGGACATTCTCAACATGGTGGAATGCTTAAAAGAAATTCACTTTTAGCATTTTACATTCAAAGAGTTTTATAATCGTGTGATGATGAAATAGTTCTGTTGTAGTAAGTAGGATTGCTGCAGTAGAACAATTACAAATAAAATATTTCAATTTTCTTAACTAAAAGCAATAAATACATGTACGAAAAGACATCTTAAATATATATTACTTCATAACATATATTGACAATTCACAAGAACGACTTCTGCTGAATCAACAGAATTGCTGAAACATGATTTCACAAGCAGGCTTGGATTCTGTGATCCCAAACATTAGACAACTCAACATGATTCAAATCCTATGATACAATATATAGAACCACAAGGTAATAAATAAATCAAATAGAAATAGTTCCAATTTAGTCAGGCATAATAGTCTCATTGACTCTTCAAATCTTCATGATGAGTTTAACCCATGATACGATAGCTTGAAAAGCAAAATCATAAACATGAAATGAAGACAGTTCTCCCTATTTTACTTTTTATTTGAGTCTTCAAAGCTCTGGTAACTGGTAGCTTCTTCCATCTCACTGTTTGCAACGAGTCCTGCCGTATCATGCATCTGAATGTCTGAGCGTTGAGGTTTGACGTAGACATAGCACCATGCCATGATGGAGAAGATGAGAATCACAAACCCCATGAGACCAGCAAACAAGAAGAACTCTAAAGCCTGAAACATCAAAGAGGAACAAATAAGAGCATAATACAATTTGAACATTTACTCCTTGGTCCTTGTCCTTGGTGACATTTGTGTATGTCCATTACATGAAGATCAAGAATTTTGTTACATAGTGGCTTGGATAAGAAAATGGACCATCTTACTAGTAGCTGAAATATTACTGAATAACTTTGTACATGCAGATAATGTATGTATAACCTAATAACCCGGGCCTTCTTGAATCAATTTTTCATCTTTTAATCAATTACCTGTACATGTTTTCTAGCTTTGTAAAGTAAAGTGAAAAAAAATAGAAGTAGGATGTACTACAACGCAAAGGTTAACTTCTTTTCAAATTCCCCCCTACATGTGCATGTTCGGCCTCTTACAAAACAATTTTCAACTGAATCACAGAAGTACTGAAATGTATTTTAAGTGGTAACACAAAACCCAAATCATCTATTCCCAAGTGTGAGCAATAAGAAACTCCCGAGTTCTGCAACATAAATGTTAAAAGTAGCGCTGTTATTTGATGGCCATTGATAAATAACACGATTGATTAATATATAGAATGTTATGGGTTTTCTTGGATAAACATTTGCTTTTCAAAGTATGGTAGCGGTTTTAATTTACATTTCTATGATAAAAAAATAAGATAACCACTTTAACTGTCATTTCTGAACAAAATATTGCAATCAGTTGGAAAGTCTTGTTTACCTGGCTTTTAATAAATTGAGATTCAGCAATGATGACAACAATTAGATTACCAAAGGCTACAGTCAGAAGCCATGCAGCTTGTACACATGATTTCATACTAGCAGGAGCCTGCAAACAAGAGAAATACAGACAAATTAATCCTTGAATCAGGGTAGAGATGCAGAACTGTTCCTGAATATTCATGAGGTGTATTATCATATAAATTTAATGTTTTCATTGAAAAAGAATGGCTGAGAGAATGTATATTGTTGTCATGTTTTCTCTAACTTTTATTCAGCTATTGACCTCAAGCATATCCCAGCACTTTTAGCAACTCTACCAGTGGGATATGACAGATGGATCTATGAGGGTATTGCTAGAAAGTGGCAATTGTTGCACTTGCAGTAGATTGGTATGCATCGATCAAAATCGTCTCATGTATTAAAGAAACACAAACGCTGCGCAAAGGAAAATGCACATATCAGTTTATGACTGGTTTGCAGCCGATTTAAAATTAATTTCAACTTTCTAGCATCATTCCCTCATGACTATCATGACCTGCGTTGAGATCTTGCTCACTGATCATTCGAGCATCACAAAATGTTGTGACTGTGTAATTGTGTGCCGAAGAGTCAATGCTATTCGAGAGGAGTTTTTGAAAAATATATTCCTATACATCTAATAGCCCCTACCATACATCAACTCTCAAAATGACTACATGAACATAACCATAAAACAGGTGATTGAATGTCAATTGACAACAAATATTTTGATCTGATAATATTAGTTAGTCTATTTTCCTCTAAATCACCCTAATTCTAATTCATCTGTCTTTCATCTCACACCAGACACATGTATCTGGAATATGAAGATTCAAATTAATAACATAAACCTTGAAAAAGGAATAAAAACTGTACATCACTTGAAAGATTTACCTGTGAGTAAGAGAATTCTAGACCTGTGACAGAGAAGAGGATTTCACCGCATGTGATGACGATGTACTGAGGAATTTGAAGTAACATGGACACACTGTTTGGATGCACTTCTATGTGCACGGTTAGACTGATCTACATGGGAGAGATATGATGTATGGAATTAAATAGAGGTAAAATTCACGATTACAAAGTATTTTATTTCCATATATCCTGATATGGAAAAAATGAACTTGAGATCGATACTTTTTGCTGTCATTGGAAACATTGAGATTTAGTCCTTAAAAAATGCTCTGTAAATCTGGAATCTTTAAAGTGGAAAAAGAAGAGAATTATTAGAGTTATAATAAAATAACAAAATGCCTACACTTGTACCAGGTACAATTCAAGCAGTTCTCTGTTAAGTTTTAATCGAAAACATTGCAATTGTCAAATTAATGCTGTTTTATTTAAAAATCCAATGAATTTTACAACCATTCTTACATCATTTTTGACAACAATTCTTACATATCACTTTTTATCTAATATGCTTCGTAAAAATCAAATTATGATACTAATACCTGCCTACCCCTACTTGTGCCCTTGTCTCAATACTAACACATTACCAAGAGTAGTACTTACTTTGTCTAGCTGTGTTATATTGGCAGGTTGGAGGATCAATCTATAGATTCCACCCATGTTTACTTCAACATTACCCAGAAGGACTTTACTCCCATTGCCTTCTGGGATACCATATACAGCATATCTGTTGGAGAACAATCACGGGTATCAAAACATCATTATCGAGCATAAATATTAGACATCATGTTCATTTCTACTAGGAAGACTTTACTTACATTGCATTTTGGAATAACGTATCTGGTTCAATTCAATTCAATTCAATTCAATTCAATTCAATTGTTTTCTTTTCTGGTGACATTAAATCACTTCTAAACTAATGCAAGCCTTAAATTAAATCTATAACGTTCATGTTAACAACTTGAAACCATTCAGATGTAAACCAGTGTTGGTGGTATTGGGAATAGTCTGTACAACATTTACGAAAATGATACTGTATGTTCTAAATAAATTGCTTATATTGTTTTCACCAACAAGGAAAACTTGGATGATTACTATATTAGCGAGATGTTACACTTTTCACATAAGGTATGGCAAATTTTTAAAATATACAGAATGTGAACCACTAAGAATTGGAATTATTCAATATTTTGATAAAATTTCATTGATAAAATTCAAGATGTTGTTTAGATCCTACTCACAATCCAGGATCGACATCTATTGATGAACTGACATTGTTGAGAAGTACTTGTGTTTTATACATCTTCAAACTTTCAAGTGTCACAGTCATGTTATCTGGTAGCTTATCGCTTGATAGAAAATACCCAATGCTGTGGAGAAAAACATTTCAGATATACTGGATTATATTATTGCTGCATCTTGTGTTTTTCTTGGCTTAGATATGACTTGCATGAAAAACACCCTTTCTCATAAAGTATTGGAACACATTAAATGTTGATCTAAGCAACTTAAATAAATAGGTTTTGTACAGCTTCAAATCTGCAACAAATTACACAAATTTCAAGTCAATGAATATGCCAGCTTTTCATAGCGTAGATTGAAATACAGTGGAACCTTGTTATAACGAGGTCCTTAGGACGAGAGCAATTAACTCCATAAATGAGAACCTTGTATTCAGGTGAAAGATATAATAGAATACAAACAGAAACGGCCAGGAAACCACCCTGTACTATTTACAATTTGGTTCCATTGTCATTTTGGAAGTAGAAGAACCAATGAGAACAAATGGTCAACTTATCGAATAATTTACAACAGTCTTTACAAGGAAAATATGATTACAATCAGAACAAATAGAATAATTTCATGAAAAAGAACATTATATAAAGACACAAACTAAAAATATATCATTATTACAATCACTCACCTTATTTTCCCTCGTCCTTTTTGAGGCTTTTCTAAATAACCTTTGACCTGCAAGGAATCATATGGAAAAATGTAATTCAATGTATATCGCGATTAGTGACACTTGCCACGGTTAATATTGAATTTGACTTCAATTTGATTGTAAACTAAACAAGGAAATCAGTTTCTTTCAAAAATTATATTTGAGCAATACATTTTTAGCTTTTTTTTGATGCTATTTGTTTCTTTTAATTTAACTGATAATTATAGAAAAAGGTATATAATTTTTATTTTTTTTTTTTATTTTTTGTTTTTAATTTATTTTTTATTACATCTTCCTTTATTAACATATTTTCACTCACCTGTATTGCCTGAAGTTCTTTATTTGAACTGTAGACTATGATGGTTTCTACCTGCTGACTGCTTAGGCTAGCAGAAAATGATGACAGAGAGCTTAGTGCTGCACAACCAGATTCAACTTTCATGTGTTAATCCCCAGCTGGAAAATTGATTTCTTTTGTACCCTATAAAAGAGAATGGTCATAAATTACAACAATAATGATACGACACTACATTTATACAGTGCATAATATAATGTTTTTAAGCACTATTACTTGCAAGCTGATGCAAATTTGCTCTATACAGGAGTAATTCCTGCAAGAATCACCTGGGTTAAGTGCAGCACGTTGTAAATAAATTTGTGCTGAAAGAAATTAATGCCATGTGTAGGATTTGAGTCAATGTGAAAAATAGTTACTCTAGCAGATCAGATCAATAATCAACATATGCTGCACTTGATCCAGGGCGATGTTTCATCAAATTAAGAAAAACTTTAAGAATAACTGGTGTCAGTTCTTGTGCTTAGTGATTTGATCATCTTATGAGTATTCAGCACAAGAACTGATACCAGTCATTCTTAAGATCTATCTTAAATTCTTAACTTAATGAAACACAGCCCTGGTAAGATGCTTGTTGCAGTAGGGACATTCTCCCAGCCATTTATATACTGAGTTACGAAGGACTTGATGCTAGACAGTGCCACAGATGCTAGTTATCATATCGGTCAAATCTAAAGCGCCTTGAGCACTCAGCAGAGTGGATATGTGCGCTATATAAATTGCATCTATTATTATTATTATTATTATTATTGCAACCACCAAGTGGGGTTTGCTCATATATTAGAATATATGAAATGCATGATCATTTCCAGCTGAAAATTGTCATCATCATCAGAAATAAATGAGACTACAGAATTTGGCTTACCGTAAAAGAAAGGGAATATTGCATAACTTACATTGGCGACACCTATAGGTCCTTTATAAAATTCACTATCCACTGCAATAGGGCAAGGAGATGCATTGATTACATTCACAGCAGATCGACCTGAGGCTGGTAAGGCTATCTCATAACTCTGAAATGTGAAATGAATCAATTGTTTTCATATAGTCAGCAGAAAATTTTGGAAAAATACATAATACATGTATAAGCAAACAGCTTGTATTATAGGACAAATTACTGGTAACATTAAGAAACAATTGATTCAATTGTTATATTGCAACCAAACTGAATTTAATGGTGAACCAGTGGATCTTGAAAAAGACATTGTGCTGATATTGCGCAATTCAATAGAAGTTGAATAATTGAGATACACATTTACAGGAAAATATAAATAAGCAACATTTATGCACAGGTTAAAATGGCACCATATTATGTAGCTGATGGTACAAATGTAATTCCAATGCAGTCTAGCATTTATAGAATACACAAAGTAATGTATTTGTACACATAAATTTATATAAAACTCAGAAATATGCACTTGCAGAAACATGAGGAAGAGATTGGTACATACTATAAAGACCTATAGATTATAGGTTATTGCCAAATTTCTACAAGCATCTAAAATATACACTTCAACAGTGACAGCATTACATATCTTACATCTATCTTTAATTGTAGGAAGCCAGCAAAGACGAAAGCAATGGCCGCCAGGATCATCCCTCCTGCCATCCTCTGCAGGGGGCGCTTTGGAACATTGCACTTGTCAAGCAGGGGGTAAATCACTCCTTCAAACAGAGGGATGAAGATCAGGATGAAAATTGGATTCATGGCCTGGAACGAAAACATAAAAGGAAGATGTCAAGGAGGTGTCCTGGGGGGTGTTTCATCAAGATTTGTCGCAGAGACAATTAGTCAGTGCTGACAAATTCCTTGATTGTGATTGGATGAAAAAGACTATCGCTGACAGTTGCTATGGTAACTGTCGGAAAATTACTCCTTTTCGCTGCGACAAATCTTGATGAAACACCCCCCCAGGTCAAATACTCTAAGAGTAAAATCACAAGGTCATGGGTTCAAATACCATTACTGCAATATTTTTTGCACAAAATTATCAGCAACTGACATTCTTACCGAGGTACCTTGTTAGGTACTGGTACGGTATGAAATAAGGGTTGCAAGGGTATTTCTAGATGTCCACAGAAATGTGTCATATCATTACCTTCCACAGGTCACCAGAAACAGAACTTGGGTGTACTATTGTTTGCAAATGACATGAGTTGCTTGGTAACATGTATATACTTCAGGTTAAACTAAGAGCTGTCAATTGCAGATTTACAGATCAAGAAATGTTTCCTTCGCCACTTTCTCATACAGCATATTTACAATGAACGTATTTTAGTTTTGGAGGGTAATTCTTTGTCGGATATAACGGCTTTTGAAAATATACTTCTCATTATAACCATATGAATTGAAATGTGGAAATAAAAATAATTAATAATAATGATAATAATGGTGGCTACTTATATAGCGCACAGGTCCACCATAAGGTGCTCATGGCGCTTTACACATAACTGCACATAAACTTAAAGGAAGAATTTATCAGATGAATCAGTAGGGGAAAATATTATGATGTTTACCTTAGAATAATATTTCAACATACAAAATCAAACAGTTATTGAATTTTTGTTACAAGAACATCTACATAAAGAAGTGATAGTACTATTTTCCACAAATTTACTTCATTTTTTAGGATGATAACAAAAAATTAACAGTCTTCATTTACAAAGAAATTAGAAATTCTTTTCTTCATAAGGAACATAAAGTGATTTTCTTCTTACCTGCATTTGATCAGGTTTGATCTGATAAGAACCCTGGAAGAGAAAAAAAGGATAATGACAATTTATATCATGACAATTCATGAACACAAAAAATATTCCTTATAGTATAAAGTACACTGATTGAAAAGTATCCAGCAATATCCCCACAAAAAAATTGTAGCTCAGTGCCACAATAAAAGTGTAAGTCTTACACCTACAGTTGTACAGACTACTAATTGTATACCAAGCATATACACTGTAATTTATAAAATAGCTAAATTAATTTAGCATAAGCCAAGAATAACTATCAATGTAACAATCTCTTTAATACAAGCTTTATAATACTATGCTGACAGGTGGTACATGTATGTAGTCTTAAAAAAAAAGCTTGGTGACCTGCATGAAATTATGAAATCGTAAAATATGATCAAAGATATGTTTGAAGGCATTAAACAAACGGGTCAATTGAGAAAATTAAAAAAAAATCATACTTTGAATCTTGTGCCACAGTATTCCATTCATAAAGCCGAGCAAGTGCAAATGACTAATGCCTATTATTTGATTATGAGGGTGTTGCTTTAAACTCACAATCAACGATAAGTTGCAGTACATCAGCATGCACCAATCAAAATCCTTGTTTTATGTGCACCTTGTAAAGAACACAGATATGCATGAATGAAAATACATGTAGCAATTTGCAACTGATTTGCCTTTAATTTGCAATTAATAACAAGTTTCGAGCAATTCCCTCTCTGAATTGATTATAAAATGGGCTCAAATAATTTTACCAGTCTGCCGTTCATATGTTCAGCTTGTAGAGTCCAGCGAGATCCTTGTTGGTCAAACAAAGCCCAGAAAAATGGCAACGGGATGAAGATAAACAGAACATGAAGTAGAATCTTGATGTCCTCTATCAATTCACTCTGTGTAGATTCAAACAAATGTCAATCAAATTTCATAAATTGATCTGAAAAAATACACATTTCAAATGTTAACTGTAAGCAGTGTAAATTTACGATAAACATATAAAATATTTCTAAATATAAAAAAATTAAAAGTAAGCCATACAAACATCATTACGGCAAATAAATGAAAATGAGGACTGCATATAAAATCTTGAAGTATTCTGGAACAGTGAAAAAGAGAGAGTTACCCTAAATCATTCATCCTACGGAGGAATAACTTATTTGAATAATGCAATCCAATGTAAAATTCATATCAATCTAATCACTTTTAACTGATTTCCATGGAACTAAAAATAATTATATATTAAGATCATACCCTAAAAATATATTTTGGCAAGGTATTCTTTCTAATATTTGCAAGTTACCTTATCAAAACATTTTTCCTCCGTCTAGTTTGGTATTCATTTTTTAGGATGAGTTTTTAGGATGAGTTTCAGCAAATCTATAGTGAAATTTCAACTTACATGTAGTCTACATGTAAGTAGATGTCGCATAACTAGCTCAAATTTTATAGTATACAATAAAAGACAATACAAAGGCGTCAAAAAATAGGAACATAAGAAATTCAAACATTACATGTAGGTGTGAAACTTACACCATACTTTTCTTCTGCCCAATCAAGCCAATGATCTTTCTTTTCTGTGCCTTTTCTATTCTGGAAACGATTCTTCACTGCAAACTGGAGAGGTATAAAAAGGAATATATTGAATTAAATGTTACTGGACGCAGTACACAAACAAACCTAGGGCTAGAATGATATATATTCCTATACTTTATTTCTATTTTGCTTACAAACTATATATGAAAAATACCAATATTGATGAGGCAACCCTGTGCAAATAAAACTTAACAATTTAATGCATTGATAAATGAAAATTATAGAAGTTTGTGGAATGAATGATATTATACAAAAAAATTATATGTCTAAGGAACTTAATAATGGGCTATGATTTATTTTGTATTTCCTTTGCTAAAAATAGAAAAAACAGTCAAAGAGGCCACAAATTTGTATATGAAGGGAATGAATTTAGGTGGTCGCTATAGACAGGTGGGTGCCATTAAAGACAAGTTTGAATGCATTGAATTCTATCATATACAGCAGAAATGGATGACAAAGAGAACTACTTACTGCTGCTGCCTTTACCACTTCACCAACAACGTTGCCAGTTGGAGGATTGGTGTGATAAAAGTAGCGCCCAAATATAAATATGACTGTAAGGGTAGAAGGGAACAAATTTTTTTTAAATAAACTAAGCTGCAAAAATTCTGAGGATATTAAGAAATGTGATTATTTGGCAAAAAGGAACATAGAAATGGCAAACGTAAATACAAATGCAATTGTAGAGCGCTTAGAGAATTCTAATGAAGAGTTGATAAGCGCTATATAAAAGCCGTGTATTATTATTATTATTATTGTACAAAGTCAGTGGAGATATTTTGTGGTAGATACATTGTATTATAATGTATAAATATTTCATGGGCATTTGCCCCATGTTGTTGAGTGAATACTTACTTGCTGCAATTGGAATTCCAGAGAGTGGTGAAGATCATGAACGTTAATCAAATCACAGAGATGTTTCACCAAGGTAAGGAGGATTTTATGAACTACTTTTGGAACAACTAGTATCAGTTATTGCGTGTAATGATTATAATATTACGTGTATCAAACACAAGAACTGATACCAGTCATTCTTACAGTCATTCTCAAAGTCTTTTGTAACTTGGTGAACCACTGCCCAGATCTACATAAGTACACAGTGCAAAACATCGCTCAACTATTCAAGCTCTTGCTTGGCAAATTAGTAGCAGAAGCATTTTGGCAAAATCATCAGCGGATATTCATGCTTTTTTAACATGGCATACACGCTAGAGCAGTACACGTTCCTGAAAGTCCTCTCTCAAACTTCCATTTTGGGGTAGCACTAAAGAATACACGCGATGTCAGCCATGGATGATATTCAAACTTACTGATTGCAACCCCCATGAGAGCTGCTGGGACGCCAAAGGCAAGAGCGTAACAATCATTGCCAAAACACTGCACATCATGACGAAGGATTGGAGTCACAAATGTAGAGATAAAACTACCACAGTTGATGGAGAAGTAGAACACTGAGAAAAATCGCTGGATTTCCTTTTCCTAGAGGAATAAATGATTGTAAAATGTCATCAGTTTGTGTTTCATTCCAGACCTGCAATAACAAGTTATTGTCATTCAATTCAATCCGATTCAAAATTCAATTAATTTATTTTACTTTTTTAAAAAGATCAATGTCAAAAGTACACTTCATAAAATAGTTGATCAATGTAACTACCGGTACATCCAGATTGTATAAAGATAGAGATAAGGAAGAGAGCTTGATTTTTTTACAGAATAAAATCAAATTCTTCATTCATCACGGCTGGAATTCACTAAAATTAAATGCATATACAATGTACCTTGGTATCCCTCAGGATACTTTGTATGTTGTTCCATTCTTAAATCTAGTTTTTTTTTGTTAATTTTTGTGTTAACATTATCGCAAAGTGCCCAACATAAACAAAATATCTATAAAAAAAAAACAGATTATAAAACAACATTAACAAATTATAAAAACATTTTTAGAAAAATATATAAAAACAACTTACACTTGGAATGAACCTTTCTTAAAGGAATTTTATATCAATTTTTTTCTCACAGGATAATGCTTGATATTCCTTTTCCTCAGTTATGATCCAGGAGCAAATATGTAAGCTATGAACAGATAATGAACCAACCTGTTCCGGTTTAAACTGGTCTCCACCGAACGCAGCCACACAAGGCTTGATTCCTCCTGTTCCTAGTCCAATCAGGAGTAAACCTATCATTGGACCAACCCTGACAAAATGGAAACAAGAGTATGTCAAGTGTGATTTTGATACCTCAAAATGAATTGCAGAGAGAAATTGAACTTTAAAGACATGTATCAATCTGAGAATATTATTTACGGCTTCAACCTTCAGATGTGTTTGACACTCAAACGGCAAAGTGCCAGGAGAGCACCGAACTTCCTTATACCTTACTGTATAAGCCAATATTTTAGTGTATAGGTATTTAAACATATTCTTTAAATTTCAGATATATTTACAACCAGAGGTTTGTTATTTTCACATTTTGAAATATCATTGTACACAAGTATGCTGGGTGTGATAATTAGTAAAAGTCTAAGTGAATTCAGGGTAGCAAAATTAGCGAAGATACAACCCCAATGACAATTTTATCTAATACAGCAGTTGAATGCCACAAGGCAATATTGATGTACTTTTACTGTAACTAGCTTTCCCAATTGAAAACAACCATTAATGACTTTATCAGAAGGTGAAATAACATCACTTTAATGACTACAGCTGCACTAGTCAGCCTAAATTTTCAAGCTATTTTTTGTGTTGAGAGTAGGAGTTTAACAAATAAGAGATCTCACAGTGTGATGATTTGTATTACTTACAGTTCTGGATGTCCTGTAGTTTGAGGAGGAAGTGCAGTGAAGCACATGACGGCATTCCCTATCATGTAGATCTGAGCAATGTAAACAATGGTCCTACAAACAAAACAATATTAAAATCGTTATCATCATAAAAAAAAACAAGTCCAATGGAATACAATAAATCCCTATAAGATGAGGGGATATCTGAGAAAAATGTTATTGACAGAAA
This sequence comes from Temnopleurus reevesii, assembly GCA_036244855.1. NCBI lineage: Eukaryota > Metazoa > Echinodermata > Echinoidea > Temnopleuroida > Temnopleuridae > Temnopleurus > Temnopleurus reevesii. The sequence goes on along the minus strand of BQKZ01001850.1, from coordinate 57,849 downwards.
GCTGGAGGCAAATATATTCACTGTTCACTAATAATAAAAAACATAAGGAGCATGAATCAATCAGAATGCTCTTCAGAATTTTCAGAGGATTTGAAATTGATTTGCAATAGGTGGGTTTAAAAGAGATGCAAACTGTATGCATTCTCTATCTACAGATTTTGTTCTTGACAACCCTAAAGTATTCCTGAGGATTGCCCGATGCAGCAACAAGTAATGTACTCACACTGAATTCAAAGTATATTAGTTCAATTGTTACTATCTGTTTTAAGAAATACCACATAACTTAAACTTTGTTGGCAAGAAACAGGCATAAATTTGAATCTATTTAGTAAACTGATTGATTGTAAATTCTTGTTACACACGCTAGGTATCAAACTTTGAGGGATGGGAGCTTCTGTAGATTCTGATTCATTGATAATATGAAAGATTACATTTACATTGTGTTAAATACAAATGTCTAAAAACGCTCTGTGCATTATTAAGTGGCTGAAATTTTTACATGCAGATGAACGAGCTCTTTTGCAACATAAAGGGATAAAATTCCTGTCAGGAACAATTAACATCACCTGGTGGGTTGTGATTCACAAAGCTGTTCCTACATCTACGCATGACTCTACAAACAACTGGTGACCCTTTATTAGGTGTGATTCAGCATCACGGGCTAGCACTGAGAGCAGGAAACGGTCACCACTCGTTCGTAAAGTCGTGCATTCCTCTACGAACAGCTTTCTGAAGCACAACTCTTGATTGAGCGTAGCAAATTGGGGACATATCTCTTGCTGAAGGAAGAAATCTTATGGCACTCACCGGTATTTTCCTAACCATCCATCAGCTATCATAGCACCAAAGATTGGTGAAAAGTAGCATAGCATATTGAAGGAATGGAACACTGCTGTTGATGTGTTATCACTAAGTAGGAGAATGTTGGTGAGGTAGATCACCAAAATGGCTGCAGGGCAAATTACAACAAAACGAAAAGTGCAAGGCTCTAGTAAGGCTCAAAATGTACATGTTCAAAATTAGCATTAAAACAAATGGAACACTGCTGTACTGCTGTACATGTACATGTGTTGTCATCAAGGAAAATGTTGGTGAGGTAGTTCACTAAAATGGCTGCATCAGGGCCCCGTAACATAAAGATTTGCGATTAATCGTTATTTGATTTTGCAATCGATTGCAAACTTTAGTACATGATTTGCCATAGACTTGCGATTGATATCAATCGCTAGAAGATAAGCAATTAATCGCAAACCTTTATGTTACGGGGCTCTGCTCATACAACAAAACAAAACTAAACAAATCCCTCGTTATATCTAGAAAATGTAAAACTGATGTGAATGTGTTGTCACCCAGAGGAGGATATTGATTAATTACATCACTAAGATGGCTGTATCATAAAATATGATAACTTAGGAGAACAAAGATCTAAACAGGCCTCTAGTTATAATGTTTCAAAACAGCCTTGTCAACTTTTACATCATATTTATAAGATGTGTTCTTCTGTAAATTCAGTGCTCACAATAAAATATTTTGGGCATCTGTTTGTAAATCTGCTTTCTAATTTCTGATATTAAATATTCAGTAATATTAGGCATCTCTGTATTAATTCAGCTCATTAATTATAACCATTACCAATTTTGAACATGTGAAAATATCAAATTGACAGAATTTGATCTTTGGTTTACTGGTTTACAATGAAAGCAAATAAAAAGAACCCAGCAAATAACATCTGCAAAATTATATGATTCCACTTCATCAGATCCACCTGAACTTAGAATTACATGTAGCATCATATAGAATGAAAATAGGAGAAGAGAATAAATTACCTTTCATGCCATAGAAAGAAAATCTCTCGCAGAACTCTGTCCCGACAATGAAGAAAACACTTTTGGGAAATCCAGACTTGCCAGTCATAAATTTCTGTGACCAAACATATAAAGTTAGCATTGATTATTTCGATACATTCCAGAGATCGCAAGAGATAACACAGCATGACAATCACAGAAAAAAAATTACATCATTGATACTGAAATCTCACTTGAACATTGGTGTAGGGTTCTTTGTTCAAAATGACATACTTGTACATTGGGTATGAAGGGTGACAGGGAGTTTCAGCTTTGAGCTTTATTTTGTTATGAAGATTTTATTATACAAGGTTTATTTTTAGGAAAGTGAAACGCACAGTTCATTGGTACTGTAATGGCCTAGATTGAGGAACTGTGCATTGCTACCCGTTATCAAACAGAAAGTGCAGTTTATCAATTATGGAGTTCATGGACCTGTAACATAAAAGAGATACAATTAATCTTGCAATTAATTGCCTTTGTATCTCTTTGGTACACGTTTTGCCATAGACTTACGATAAATATTTATTGCAAGTTTAATTGCATCTTTTATGTTACAGACCCCTGGTACCATAAATGTTGAAATCAAAGGGGAACTTCACCCCGAAATTAAGCACAGTATTACCCCTTAATTCACTTACCCCAACACGCCCCCATCCTTTACCACTGATAGCTTGATCCTGTGGACGATCTATCAATGAACTACCTGGAGAGGATAAAGTATACCAGAAAAATTTATAGGCAGGGTTATATGTAGTGGGTCTATAAAATCATTTATTGTTTTTCAAGATAGAGGGCTCCCTTATCATTGGTATACTTTATTTCTTTTCTCAGAACAAATCACTTTTGGATGATGTTACATGTCATTTTTATTTTCTCATCAGCTTAAAGTGGAAAATAATGCATGTTTCTAATTTGAATATTGATTAAAGATGAATTTCTATTCCCATAAAGTTCTGTCCTTTAAAAAGAACAGTGCTTTCAACAAACTGTCCGAATTCAAACTTTAGTTTTCCACATCTAATTATTGTATGTAAAGATAATTGAAGTATGCAAGAAAAAATACATGCAGTGTAAAGATAATTTTGAAAATCTATTCTTCACATCTAAAGCTTAGTTTGCTATCTTAAACATTTTTTTGTAGATTCTATGGACAGTAAATGTGTGTTTGAACTATTATAATTTCACCCTGACATGGAATATTATCATAAAAGTAATTGGAGTGAACATTTTTGTGCCAATATTTTTAGAGACCAAAAAGTAAAGGCAATTACAATTCTCATTCTCTCCTATAACAGCACATGGAAAGAAAACATTTTTTCCTTAAAACAGTCTCAATTTCACATAAGTATGTGAGTACAGATTGAATCTCCTTACTTGGAAACTGCCTTGTCATACAGGCTCAATATATTACTTAGCAAAAAATATCATATAGACCTAGGATAATGATTTGTTTCTAGACAAATATCATGATGATCTATGCAAAATAACCAGACCGCTTCCAGTGTACAACTGTGTACAAAGCATTCAGTGTACCATAAGAGCAGATACAGTGCAACATTATAGAAGTGCAGTAAATTAAACACTCAAATGCACTTTACTGTTCTTTCTGTATATTTAGAGTCTTTCTGCTTCAATGAATAAGAATGCTTCAATCAATTCTCTGAACGTTTAGGAGACCCTATTAAAGGGCATGAACCAAGGGGTCACTTCAAAGGATTCCCAAATATAATACACTTCACAGAATTACAAACTTGACAAAATCCATTCAGTACATATATGTAATAAAACATTAATGTAAATTATCCAAAAGAAAATCCAGCAAAACAATTTTTAATGTTAAATTTCTTGATTTTGATGGGATAAAAATCATTGCAACAGGTATATTTCAAAATCAGATGAAAATCGCTGGGAGCTACATGTAATATTTTACTCTGTTTTATACATCTCATGGCATAAGATACCAATGAAGATTAATCAAAATAAAAAAAACACCTGCTTGCTATTTTATAATAAACCTTAAGACCAATTTTGCAAATACTGAGAAACGTTATGATACATTGTTTTACGGCGATTTACTTGATTCGTGATACTTCATCAAGTTTCAAGTACAAAATACCTCAACATGAGACGATGTATCATAGCCTGTTTCAGTATTTGCCAAATTGGTCTTAAGGTCGTATGACCAAGGAGACTTCTATGACTAAAGTCATGTAATGTAGTGTGCGATGGCTTTTAGTCTCACGTACTATCATTACAGTGCTCCTTACAATGTATGTTACAAATCAGCATTCCTGCCAATACCGAAAGTAAAACAATCTGAACAATCTGCTTTGAAAATTAGAACATTTCAAATATTTCTAATTCAATAATGAACGAAAGTTTTCCAAAATGAGAATACTTGTTCATGCACGTGGTAAATGTAGGTTACAATATTCTTTTCTCTCTTAATTACAATATCATTGTACATGCAGAAGTTTTCACCTGGGATTTTTTTTCACGAATTTTGGGAACATGAATTCGCTAAAATTTCCACTCATTGTAATACCCATAATATGTATGATGATCTTTCACAATGAGAAAATAATAAGTAGCTAATCTGTGAAAAGGTCTGAAATTCAGTGAATTCACTAACATATATGCTATGTATGCTAAAATATTTGCTTTTACAGTTATTGACAGGTTTGCACTACTCCCATCTCCCTGATTGAAAAGAAAGAAAAGATTACCCGCAGTAGCTCTCTTATGTGCGGCACCAGCATAGGGTGATTCTGTGTGGGCTGTGCCTCCCTCTATTGTCTCAGGCTCCATCATAAACGGTATCAATTCTTCCTCTGCGATAGATTCTGTCATCTAACGGGGTTGAACATCAGAAAGACGTTGTTGTCATGACCTTTATTATTTTCCCCACGGTACTTTATTTTCAAAGTACAGTGTACATGTAAGGCAATACTGACAATTTATATAATTTTATGATTTGTTACATGCAATGAAAAACTCATGAACTGCTAATGAAAAAACATTTGCAGCATTTGAAACAAACAATAACCCTTTTAGAGGATGTTATTTGCAAGGCATGTGTTTAAATCTGTATCCAGTTTTAAACTAAAAAGAAAAAGTGAACCATGGAAGCAATTTTAGAATGCAATCTAAATAAATAGGACCTATATGTATGTGAGTGAAATAAAATCATAATTTTTAAGAATCAAGACACACATTGAAAAAACACAATTTGATGCTTAAAACATACAGGTAGATGATTTAGGAATGATATGATATGAATTACCTACTAATCTATTATGGTGCTATGCCAGCGTTTGTAAGGTATGGAAGCATTCTGAAGACATGTGACGTGCTAGATGTTAGGCACAGTGAATGACCTGCAGATATATAGAAAAACAAATGCACAAAATGGTTTTACATTTACATTTCTACATGTATTTCGCTTGCTTTTATTGTGTTCTTTCAATCAATTTGTGGAAATAAAATGAACGGAACTGAACTGATCTTTATGCACTGACCGACGCGCAGCTATTTTCACAAATGAAATACAGATTCAATTTTGACATAAATCTTCTTTACACATTTTTTTTTTTTTTTTTTTTTACTGAAATAGAGGTTCCCCTTCATTGCAAGCCAGGCAATCTTTTGTTTTCATCACACAATTATTCACCAAATTTTTCCAAGAGCAGCTTAATTGGTTTCTAATCAGCTTTAAATCTCTCATAAAAATCACCATCGGTATCTCATCAGGGCAATTAAAGTTCCAACCATTTCTTTTCATATTTTATCCTACTATTTAACACTGCAATAATGATAAGAAGAAGAATGATATTCATATCGCCTCTACGCGCTCTTCAGAGTGCTCAATGGACTTGGTTTTTATCTTTAGCGGTTTTCTGGAAGGTGTCTTATCTCAAAATATTATCTTTTCCCCAAATTGGTATTCTGAAACCTGCCTTATCTTGGTGTCCTAACATTTGTTTTATCTCCTCTGCGCACCATTAAAACACAGCGCGCAGCATATTTCACACAAGAGAGATAGGATAATTGGTATTCTGATAAGTGTCTTATCTTATGTCTTATATTTCATAATGTATTATTTCACATAGAGGACACCTCCTAGCTATCTTATCCCTGTGATGACAGCAATTCCCTACAATAAAAATATCAACACAAGTTATCTACCATAGATGTGAACCTACCACATCAGCCAGTGCTCAAATTACAAGCTGAAGACTAAAATATGTACATTTCAAAGTCTTCATCTGCACATTACCGCTTTAAGAGATTGGTATATGGTATATCAAGCCATAGTCAGCCTGGGTCATTTATTCTAAATTCAAAACAGAGTTTAGACCAAACAGACTCATTTCCAATCCAATCTGCCTCATTGATGATACCATAATTCTGTGTTAACTTATCCTTACACAGTACAGTGGTAACTCAGTACAAAGAGATCTGATATTAAGAGGTAAAGAGTCTGGTCCAAGCTCTTTATAACCTATTGTTTTTTTTTAACTCCGCTATAAAGAGATTACTGCCACACCAAGGAATTTTCGATGATTCCAAGCACAATATACTGAGTTTCCACTTTACAAGTATAGTTTTGGTGAAGATTAAGAAATGTGAATTTTTTGGATGTTTATCATGACATATAATTCTTATACACATTTTGAGACCATATTGTACTTTTTACAAACGATTCTCGACTGTTACATCATACTTAGCGCCCTCTCTTGGTTATATTTTGCTTGTTATTGAGCATATATGGTTACACACGCGTAATTATGGGTGAATCACTTTTGCGTATGAAAAATAGACCCCTAGGCAACCCATAGCAGTTCAGCTATTATGGATTAATGTTAATAGATGTGAACGAGTGATTATTTAATTATGGATATTAGTAAATGAATATATGACCTTTCTTTATCAAAAGGGGGACCCAAAAATTTTCAATTTCTGGAACTACTTAACACCTCTAAAGATAGATTCAATTTACCTCATTAGGGGTATGGAATTTATTGATGCACGTCATGTTGCTATGTAAGTGGAAATTGCTCAAAAATGAGCTGGTCAAGAGGTAGTTTTGAATGCAGAATAAGAAAGCCCATAAAATTTCCTTTCCATTGCTACCAAGCACTTGTCGACCTAATCTACAGCCGATTTTATATGAATTTTTTTAAAAGGCCAAATAACACACGGGTCTATGGAGAAATAATTACGCGTGTGTACCCATATACAAAGTTATTTCCAAGATTTGACAATAGAATTATAAAAAGGTATACACAACAATAAAATTCTGAAATTTTCATCCAATTTTGTGCATGAAAAGTTGTCCTTTGAAGAAAAAATCTGGCGATAAAAATATTTGCTTCTACCAAAACTTTTCTTGGGCTTTAAGTCTATTCAGAATCAGGAAAGTCAGGTGTCTTCTCGGCTCCGGCAGCTAATTCATAAGCGATGGATCGCCTAATCAATTTCATGATCAATTACTCAAACAGCTGGCCAATTAATAATGCAATTTATACAACCTCCAGCATATACGTAATTAAAGGTTAGACTATATAAGCTGACATTTTCATGAATTTCGCGACCATGAATTTGCTAAAATTTTCACTCATTAGAATGTCTATAGACTTGTATAATAATTTTTCAAAATGTGAAGAGGAGTTAAACTTCAATAATGAGTGAAAAGGTCTCAAATTTAGTGAATTCCCTGCAATTTTGTATCCTAAATTATTTACTTATACAGCACATGTAGTTCATAGAAGAAAAATATGATAATTAGTATTTTCAAATAAAATAAATGAATCAAGGCATATCAGATTCGTGTTCATGCAATTTGAATAACCAAGCACTTGCTCTTTGAATGATCTTCTTGAATTAATTTAACTGGCACTGTTTAACGAACAGTTGGTTTGACTGCTTGCATTTCTTTTTGTCATCTGCCATATGGTGACTTTGGAGCAAAGATCCTGGATGGCTAACACATTATAAACTATAGAAACATGTATCCATATGGCAGTGCTGCGACATGGGCAGATTCTTAGTACAAAAGACATGGTGAATGCAAGCTTCACCGATATTGGGCAAATCTTGGTGGGGGTAGCTTCAGCCCACACTGTCATCCTATACGTCAGCCGCAGGTTGATAAACAGTGTAAGGAAATTGGACTGTAGATACGGTGTTGAAATCCTTGCAAAACAATAATAACAGAAATAAATCCATAAGTGCATATAGGGACATGCTATGGCTATGTGGTATGCGCTATAAAAGAACTGAATATTATTATTGTTATTATTAAATCCAGCATTTTGATTTGCACCTTCCTAATGTCCATACTGTGTTTATTTGCCCTTACACTTACATCAATCTTCATGTAAACATATTCAACTACCTCAAACTACCTGTATATTGTTTTGACTCATGTAGTGTTCATTATCTTTATATTGTGGGTTGTTGTTTTTACTTTATATCCTTAAGTTTGGAATCAATTCATTTCCTCATTACCTCAAAATTAGAACTACACTGTAATTTAAAATCTTCAAATGCAATTCATTATTAGCTCACCTAATACAGAGAAACAATATATATTTTTTTTCTCTTTCTTTTTTCTTTTATCTCATATGACCCTATATATGGGCAAAGATATATTAAAAAAATGATTTGTTCTAAATATACCTGCTTTTCTGTGCTAATTGTCAGTACACAATAATAATTATTATTTCTGCTATAATTATTATTATTATTATCATTTTGTTTTCTTCAGACAGGGAAGCCCCTTCAGGGCAAGCACCATTCTCCAAGAAGGTCATGGATATTTGAAAGAGAAAGATGTTGAAAGAATACAAACAACATTTATATCAGTTCCAGAAAAAAGTAAAGTTCATAAATTTCCCCTCATTTTTCTTTCAAATACTGGCAGAAATAAATCTTTGGAGTCTTAATTTTTCAAAACATTTTTCAAAAAAAGAAACAAATCTATAGACGTATTTCATGTCTACAGATCCTCTCTTAATGCATGACACTTCCACTGAACAATTTGAACACAATGTTATGTTGCAAAACACCCTGCAAGCAGCTCAACCATTACATTCTTCAAATCTCCATTCCTCATATTATGAATATTCTGGTGATTTGCTCAAAATCCCTGGCTACGACAGACTTCTCCTGCCTCGGCTCCTCCAGGCTTATCTCTCTATCTCGCTCTCTCTCTCTCCATCAACCTTTCCAGTGCACGTCATACTTGGTTAGCTCCGATATTAATCCCGTCTCGCCAAGGCAATAATGTAGTCACCGAAGACGAAGGTAAATATCTATCTAAATTCCCCTGGGAAGTAGAGGATGAAATGCTGAATTTAATTGGGTGATCCGACTTCTCAACTTACACTGCTAGCTAAGGCAGCACTCATATTCGCGTTTACCCCATCAGATACACTATATTCTTGGGTGTCAGGCTAAAACATTGTATAACAGATCTTGATCAAGTTATTTAACAGGCCATTTTGTATTTTTCAACAATAGATCTACATGAATAAAAATGATGAAATTAAACAATATTGGGTTTTCTTTCACAATCAACAATTTCTCAACTGCACATATCCTATTACTGCAATAACAAATGACAAACAATATAGAGTTGTTATTATTCTAAATTCAATACTTTTACAGAAGTAAAAATATACCAATTTTGTTCCCTTTGGTTACTCAAATTCTTATGTTTCATTCACTAAAATCTTCATCTAATAGGCACTGTCCCAGACCCAGTTGACCAAAAAACATATGAAATTACTTTTTTGTACTCTGCATCATAATTTGGGAAAAGTGAAACTACTACAATTGGCTTCATTTTGTCACAGTCCTTTAATGTACACATGTATATGTGTACAAAAATGAGCAAACAATTACCAATCATCAATTTTAGACTGCTGTAGCTCTAACCACCAAAATAGGCAACATGTTCTTATTTTACACAGCAGAGTAAGGGTGTACATTTGTAGCTCAACGTTTGAATAGGCCTACAGCCCACCGCAAATGTTATGACCGGCTTATCATGAAAGTTTAGAAGTGTAATAGTCTCTCTCAGAAGCCCTATAACACAAAAACAATTTTTTGATAGAGTCTTGTTTGTTTCATCATAATAATATTTCAATACCTGTTTTGTGTCCAGTATATTCACTTCCATTTGTATTGTCTTCATTAACTTTTCTATTCCATGAGCAACGATAGGTGGACCTGTGCGCTATACAAGTAGCCACTATTATTAGAGGTTCTGAATGCTCTGATCGATGATAAGGTAACAAAAAATGGCATCACACAAACTCTCTTTTCAGTTCTAAGAAACACCAAACCAGCTCTATATCATAACAAATTCAGCGCAGATGAAGCAGTCTAACATTGTCTGTGACATTGTGAAACTGATAAATGGTCCCTTGTACAGTATCTGGTACAAGCATGGTTAACACATTGAAATGATATTAAATATTCCTATAAGAGTTTTAAGAATCGGGTAGAACTAATTTGTCAAAACGCTCAGATTAAATGCTAAGTATTAAAATTTATTTCCCAATTCAGAATGTAAGCCAGTCCTAAAGTGTGCAGGCACTGATTTGATTGTGAAATCTCATACCTTTATAGCGCACACAAGCGCAAAAATGGTATTAAACAACCAGCAAATTTCTTATCGATCTGCAGTGCACTCCCTCTTTCAACGAATCACAACATGTTTTTGGACTGAATAGTACATGTATAATGTAGTATTCAGGGGATATAATGACTCATACAAAATCATAGAACTATTTGCACATATTTTTGCTTTATTACATACTCTCCAACAAACACTGACAAAAGTACTGTAACACAATGCATCTTTCTTTTTACATCTTTACAGGGTGCTACACACCCACTTGCCCACATGCCCGGGGTAACAAAATTAAGCAGTCGGGCAAGTAAATGAAATCGTCACTTGCCCAAAAGGGCAAGTAGCAGTTTTATACTAGTTTTCCTCTCCACGTGCAGATTGGCATTGACCATCAAATTTGGGCAAGACAAAGTTTCGTGCGGGCAAATGATTTGAAAACTTGGTTGCCCGACTGGGCAAGTGGTGAAAAAAATTTCTTGTAGCACCCTGCTTTACTGTCATGTAGTTAGCTTGAAAACGATCATACTTGTTTGGTGAATTTGAAAAAATATGGTTTATTGGTTGCTGATTTTTCTAATTGTTATTTGAATCTCAAATTGAAAATGACTTACATAAGCACACTGTGCAGGAATATAGCATCTGTAGTACACTTTACTCAGTTTTCATTTTGACTGTGCCTGTATACCTTTCTTCTCTCTTTTTTTGCATTCTTTGATCTTCTTTTCATCAATCTGAACGTAATAGCCTAGCTAGGTCAGACAACTTGATTTCATATCTTTTTTTTAATATGAAATCCTAATGTGTGACAATGTCTTTAAGTAACAAACCACAAACAAATTATCCTTATGCAAATATACAGTACCATGTAGTTTATTAAACACAACATGACATTCTTGGATTTAAATGCACATACTGTAGTTGCTGAAATTGAGCTTTCAATTCATTCTTAGGGGAACTTACCCCACAATATTAATTTCGTCAGTGGGCTGATAAAACCTTGTATCTCACTTTTTTGTAATAAAAATGGGTGATGCACTTTGTCCTATGTAAATTTCAGGCTTCAATTTGAAAAGACGGAGTGTCTGTGGCACATCACATAGTCCTTTCTACCATCCACTTTAGTGTTAAGCCAGCCATGATTTATGACTCTCCTGAATATTTCTCATTTTCTAGAATACAAGAATTTGTTAGCCCACCAACGATTTGACTTTGTGATATTTATGAAAATCTCATGGTCTTTGAGACTTTTGAACCTTGTAAGCATCCTTTATTAAGGCTTCACAAAATGTTGTTCTTGATTCTTTGGACAGTTTGCATGCTTTGAATACATTTCTGTTGGTTACTAGATGATTTCTTGTAGCGGGACAGCAGATTCGTCCAAAGTACCACATGCATTAATGTTTTCAAACTTTGATTGAACTTGCTTTTTCTGATAGCTTCCGCTGATTGCTCAATTCTTTTTTACAGCACAGTGATCTCTGGAAAGGCATTTGGCAATACAGTTAATGTAGATTGGCCCTGTTAATGCAACTGCACAATTTCTGTTTCTCAGTAGGCTTGAAATGGCATTTGAATTGTTCAGAGCACTGTTGCATAATAGTTCTGGAGAGTCTTTTCTGAATAAAATTCAGCTTTGGTCTTTCATCTACTGAGTTACAGACGATGAGTTGAAACACCAAGTGCAGAGGCTTGTTATCCAATCACAGTAAATTCCTCCTGATTTCATACATCTATTTTGCACTTGGGGAAGGAAAACTGTCTTCTTGACCCCGATTAAGATATATCCCCATATAAAATATAGCTCTTCACTCTCATGTAAAAATAAATGAGACTCAAAATCAAGAAATGCACAAAATAATCATTTGCAACCAGGGGTAAATTTTGTTTTCACCCTTTGTTTCACATTTTTCGTTTGGATGAACAAAAGCACAAGAAAAATTTATCATCCTCCTTTACATATATACCAAAATCATGATAACTGTTGCAAATTCAGAGAAATAATGACAAAATAAAAAGAGGTGTTTCATAACGGTCAACCTAATTTTGAGAGGTGTAGTCTGTTCGAGCCATGACTCGGAGTTCGATAAATGGGCAGCATTTATGCCGACGTGAAGATTGCTGCACGGTAATCTGATTGGTCGACTGGGACAGTACTCACTGGATACAAAAATAGCCTATTTGAGTGGCAAGGTGTTTACAGAGCATAAGTTCATTATTTTATTGATTTTCAGAAAAAAGTCACTGTTTTTGCGCACTCCGACAAAGCTGGGGCTTCACTCTGATTTCCAGTGAAATTTTAGCGCAGATTCTTGGAAAGCTTGTTATCACTTTCTGTGATCATCATCTTCTCCATAGACTTTCCGCAAGGCTAAATCTAGCCTTGTACATCGTGCAGTGTCAATTACTAGGGTTCAAGCTTAACCATAAAATTAAATGGGGGCCAAGAAAAGAGTCAAAGTCAAAATTAGAATTAAAAAAAAACAGACCCCACAATTGCACAAGACGCCAAAGTACATGTACGTTTGAGGCTTTCAATATGGTTTTACTGAAGCTTTAAAAAGGAAATATCTGAAGCCCTTTCTCTCCCAAAACTGGTCCATATATTTTATGTCTGGACAGCAACCATGGACTTAAGGGCTACTCCGCGTGTTCTGTATCCATTTCTGTACAAAGCAACGGTCTCTGTGCAGCAGCACATTGACGATGATTTCTGCACCAGATTCGTTTAAGAAACCTTTGTAAAGTAGGCACAGGTTTACACAGTTCGTAAGATCAAATTCGCTTTTATTTTCAATCAATTTCTCACAATCTGCCAGCCGAGGACACAAATAGCATTTTAAAATCATTATTATTTGTTTAAAATGTGATTACAGATGCATTCCTATACTCCCTTTTTATCAGTAACATTCGTCAATGGAATATACTTCTCACAGAAATTGTGTTATGAACTTCAGTTACCACTTTCAAAACTGGGCGCTAATGCAACTTTGGTATCCAGCCTAAGTTAGGATACCATTTATGTTATAGGATTAGGGTTAGGATTTAGGGTTAGGGTTAGGGTTATGGTTAGGATTAGGGTTAGGCTTAGAATTAGGGTTAAATTAAGGTTTGTCTGGATACCAAAGTGCATTAGCGCCCAAAACTGCACTATATGTACATGCACCACAGGCATTAGACACCGAAATAAAAGTAGAATATTCCCACCGACATCAGGGGCATTTGGAGGGAATTTTCACCAGTACGGTACCGCACTACCGGTACCAATTAAAATCACTTTTGAACTTGTTTTGATTTGTCACTGAAAGATTGTGGTACAATTTTTACATGGCACTTGCACGGTAGCTCGTAATCTCTTATTTTGCATAATTTCCAACAAGGGAATGTTATTAGAAGCAGAAAATACTTTCTTACCATTTTCTTTACCTAGGCTGCTCACGCAATTAAATTTCCGAGCTCCAGACTGTTCTGCGGCCTGTTCCGTCTCAGCGCACTTCCAACCCTGTAGTCCCGAGACCCGCCCCGGAGAGACTGGTCAGTGACTGCAAATATTTTAGAGCAGCTGGTGCGTTAAAAATTTGGTGTCCTCACGGTTTAACAAGCAAATTTTAGCAACATTATAGTGCTCAATATGTTTCCTGTTAATTCAATGGTGTTCGGTTGGTCTCCATGAAGCATGACAAGGCTAAATATCACAATTATGAGAAATTGTTCTGGCGTTCGTTGAACTTCTCAGCTCAGCTCAGTGCCGACCGACCACCAGCAGCTGTTACGGTACGGTACTTCCGTAAACATTTGACACGTACCCCCTCTCCCGACGAATACATTACAGTCATAGAACACAGTTTTGGGATATGCAGCTTTATTATACCTACCATGATATTCCCTATTTTGTTCATGTCATACATGCAGAAGAGATAAATGAATAGTAAGGATAATAATTATAGTGGAACATTTGCAATATTAACAACGATTATCAAGCTGTTGGAAAGGGTAGTTTTTAGACAACTTACTTCATATTTACAAGATAATGAATTGTTTGACCCACAACAATCTGCCTACAGGCCTGGTCATAGTGTAGAAACACTACTAGTGAACTTGACAGACAGAATTTTTCGAGAAATGGACAGTGGTAACATTACAGCTCTTATCATGCTTGACATGAGCTCTGCATTTGATACTGTCGATCATTCTATAATGATTCAAAGGTTGAAAGCTCTTGGTATCACAGGCACTGCCCTTGATTGGTTCATTTCATATCTTTCTGAAAGATCTCAGTACGTAAGGGTAAATAATTCTACCTCTAGTAGAACCACTCTGTAGTTTGGTGTACCACAGGGCTCCGTCGGAGGCCCGTTGCTCTTCTCTCTGTATTTACAGCCAATTAGCATGATATTCAAGAAACATAATTTACACTACCACTATTATGCTGATGATATTCAGCTTTATGTTTCTTTTCCACCGACCTTACCGGCCTTGTCTGCTACTATCACAAAACTTGAGAATTGTCTTCAAGATCTAAAGACATGGCTGACTTCTAATGGATTGAAGTTAAATGACGATAAGACTGAATTCATACTCTTGGGATCCAAACACATGTTAGAAAAAATCAATGCTCAATCTTGTCTGATTCACATTGGCAACACTGCTATCACCCCATCCAAAACAGCTCGCAATTTGGGGGTTATTTTTTATCAAGAAATGTCATTTCGCTACCATATTACTCGAGTGCAGCAAAACAAAAGATACCAATTGAGAAATCTGAGCTTTATTAGAAAGTTCTTATCTAAAAGTGCAGCAGAAATATTGATCCATGCTCTGATTTCATCCCGGTTGGATTTTTCTAACTCAGTGTTTGGTAACCTCCCTCTAAAGGATGTTCAAAAACTCTAACGTTTACAAAATTCTGCTGCCCGTCTTCTGACTTTCACTAAAAAGTACGACTCCATATCACCAGTTCTCCGTTCCTTGCATTGGCTACCAGTAAGTGTTGCAAAGAGAATTATTTTCAAAATTATTCTTCTTGTACACCATGCAGTTTACTCTCTTTCCCCTGAATATTTACAAAGACCAATCACAAAATATCAACCTACACGCAGTCTCCGTTCATCATCAGATACTCTAAAACTGGATATTCCTCGAACAAGGCAAGGATGGGGTGATCGTGCCTCCTCAGTAATCGGACCAACACTATGGAACCGATTACCTTACGAATGAAGACAAATTGAATCAACAAAATCCTTCAAGTCCCATTTAAAATCGCATCTGTTCTCACCTGACTAATCATTTTATGCTTTCTATGTTGTTCGGGAGATTCTCTCTCTCTGTCAAAAAAAATGTTTGTTACTTTCTATTTCCTTCATGTTTTTACTATTTGTTTATTTTGTTTTCCTTGTTTCTAAAGCGCCATGAGCACCTTATGGTGGACCTGTGCGCTATATAAGTAGCCACCATTATTATTATTATTATTATTATAAGCATCTGAAGAATCATATGCGATTCGTAACAATATAGATCTGCATTTTGTTATGCATGCCAATCTACGGACCTCGTAAGTCTATGGCTAAACGTGTACCACAAGGATACACTTATTAATTTCCAATGTATCGAAACAGTTTCATATAACCTCTTTAATGTAAGATTTAGTTACGCGTACTCGTATTGGTAGACAAACAAAACCCCGTGACATCCTAGAGCTGTAGCCATCTCTTGATATAAAAAAAACATTTTCCGATTTGTGTCTTACATTATTCTCTCTTTTTTTTAAATACCTGCCACTTTTGTTTAAAAAATATCTTACTTTGCTATCAAAAATATGTAAATAGTTCTCGTATTATACTAATGTACATTTTGTTGTACTCTGATACCATGCATACAGTTGAAAGATCACTCATGACTTCTACATATATTAATATCAATAAAAAGAAATAATTGAATCCCAACAGCTAGCCGCGGATCAACATCTTTCTATCATTTCGGCAATGTTCCTGCAAAACAAGAGTAGAACCAAAGAGCGTGCTATAACCTATGTGACATCTTTGGCCTGTAACATAAAAGAGATACAATTAATTTTGCAATTAATCGTATCTCTTTGGGACACACTTGCCATAGACGTACGATTAAAATTTATCCTAAGTTGCATCTTTTATGCAATAGGGCCTCTGTCTTCTTTCGTTATGGTGGACCATCTCAAGAGAGACATAACAATGATGAAAATGATTATGACGTTTCAGTCTTTACGCGCGGACAAACTATCCAATTAGAAACGCTCTGTCATGACAAACTGTGCGCGGGACTACGAAACAATGGATTTGCCAGTGCGCATGCGTGACCAGCAAACTTTGAGCCAATTGGGAAGCTTGCCTCTAAACGTCTCGGTAGTGAGGTGCGTGTGCGAAATGACCAATCGACAAAGATTTGTCATGGTTGAATGGGCGCACTACTACGAAACAATGGAAATACTATTGCGCACGCGTTAAGGACAAACTTTCAGCCAATGGGGAAGCTTGTCTCTAAAGCTCTCAGTAAAAAGATGTTGCGTGTTTATAGTAACGCAATGTAATATGCCTCATTCATTACGAATTCTCCTTGGTGTAAAGACTTGTATTTGCTACCCGTCTTTATATCTCTGCAAGAATGTTCAGTCAAACTTCTCGCAATCGCCGAATCTTTCCTGGTTTTGGAAAGAGAGTGAGGAAATGTTTCAGGCGAACCTGTGTTGCTTTTCTTCAGGTACATCAACATTTCCTTTATTTTCTCTTACTTTATTGTATCATCGTCGTTTAAGCCATTATAATTTTTATTTACCTTATAGACTTGATTGCGATAATTGCAAATCATTTAATAAAGAAATTTCTCAGTTTCTGTTTAAAAAAAAAAATCGCAAATCGTTTCAGGTAATTTAAAAACCCAATAATTATATCCTAAAACTTTATATAAAAAATAAATAAACGAAATAAAACAAAAACGAAGGGATGAAATTAAACAATCTATTCATTTCTTTTCATTCTAACTATCAGCTCCTGAGAATGACTATGGAGAAAGAAGATGTCGTGGATTGACCGCAGCAGACCTCAAAATGGTAGGTTGTCAATTACCTTATATCTCTCCTTTGTGAGGTCCTGCCAAGTTGCTTTGATATCAAAACTTAAATGTCATGAGTACAAACATGATATTACTATTTCTTTTATGGTCCCCGCCCCTGCTCAATTCTTTCTCCTCTCTCTCTTTCTCTGCTCCGTTTTCTCCCTTTTTTCTATTATTTTACTTTTTAAAATTTTGCTCAGATCGTATTTACTTTAT
This sequence comes from Temnopleurus reevesii, assembly GCA_036244855.1. Taxonomy (NCBI): domain Eukaryota; kingdom Metazoa; phylum Echinodermata; class Echinoidea; order Temnopleuroida; family Temnopleuridae; genus Temnopleurus; species Temnopleurus reevesii. The sequence goes on along the minus strand of BQKZ01001850.1, from coordinate 40,062 downwards.
ATGCAAAACAAAATAAGAACAAATATACCTGCCTTTTCCAAGGAACCCTTTCCTTTAACGTATTCCAATCTAAGTCTTCTTTAAAAAAAAAAGTTCATGCCGATTATCCAATGTGTTAGCTGCATTTACCACAAGTATCTTCTTAAGAATTTCGACCGACTTTGATTTTAACTCTTATTTCACACTGTTTCTCTTTTTATATTATACAGTTTCACAACACTGACATGGCCGAGGTTGAACCAAGTCTAAGCCCCTCCACTTCAAAATGGAGTTCGGAGGAAAGTGTTGCATTCTCTCAATACCATCCTCTTCCATCGAAGCTCTGCGGTAACGACGACGATTCGTCCAGCATATACAGTTCTGCATCTGACCGTTGGTCGCTCGGTGGTTCACAAGTCTCCATAAATATTGATGGCGACGATGCCTCCTTCACAACAGTCAGTCTTCTCGACTTTCTCCAAGAAGAGGACAGTCTTAGTCTCTCGAGCAGTCTTACCAGCGTCACAGATATGAGTGACTGCGGTGCCAGCATCTTCGAAAGTGACAACGAAGACATTTGTGTCCCTGACTGCGGAGAGGAAATCATATTCGCTGTTACCAAGTTTCTCAACGAAGTCACCTTTGAGGTCGTAACGCGAATGAACAGATAAATAAAAATTAAATTAAATATCCAACACATACCCGGCTTCTGAACAATACCGTTCCATATTTTTGAAAAATTTCAAATAATATACGCATATTATTTGAATTCAAAGCATGGTCCAAATATCTTCTTTGTTATGGTTATTTGTGGTGTTTTTAGAGGGAAGAGTAATTTATCTTTGAATGGTAACTTCTGAGGTAGGAGGCATGAAAGTGCTTGATGTGAGGATGGAGTACGAGAAGATAGCTTGATATCATTGCTCGACATATTTGTTCTATTAGGGTGGACGTAAAACAAAATTCGTACAAAATCACAATTTAATATACTAACTTTCTTTCTTTAAAGCGTCATAATTCACCCATGTTCTCTTTCAAGAGGGGAAGAGAAAAAAAACAGACAAGAAAAATATGAAATGCCGTCATTCACCACATTTTCTCACAAGCGAGTAATATGAAACAAACTATTCTTTCTCTGAATAAATGGGTTACGAGGCTTTGCACGAGGACGGTAAAGCTGTCCTGGAATCACATTATTTTTTTTTTTATCCAGACTTGGTGCAAGCTCATTGGACTTACTCCTATTCCCTAAGTTTTCTCTTCATAAACCACCTTTAAAAATTTGTTCTTGAACTGTCGAACTTTCTCACCTTAGACGAAAAGGTGAGCTGTCTAAAAAAAATGAATAATAACCCCAAATTATGCAAAACATTGAAAATATTGTAGAATAAATTGTGAAAGAAATAAACTGTTTACTCCCCGTAAGAGAATATATAGCAGGTAAATACCTGTATTAATCCATTCGTCAATATATTCATAGATGAAAGTTGGTTTTATTCATACAAATATTTCACTCATTCTTTATTCATTGAAATCTACCTTCAAATTCTACAGAATGAAAAGACGTGAACTAAATTTTCTTCGCTTCCAACTCCATGCAACCTATCTAGATCGCAAACTATTTATCATGTCAGGTGACGTTTGTTAGTCATGTGACGCCGTACGAAAGATACTTTAATTTGTGAAAGAAATAATAATATGAAATATATNTTGTGAGGTCCTGCCAAGTTGCTTTGATATCAAAACTTAAATGTCATGAGTACAAACATGATATTACTATTTCTTTTATGGTCCCCGCCCCTGCTCAATTCTTTCTCCTCTCTCTCTTTCTCTGCTCCGTTTTCTCCCTTTTTTCTATTATTTTACTTTTTAAAATTTTGCTCAGATCGTATTTACTTTATATGCAAAACAAAATAAGAACAAATATACCTGCCTTTTCCAAGGAACCCTTTCCTTTAACGTATTCCAATCTAAGTCTTCTTTAAAAAAAAAAGTTCATGCCGATTATCCAATGTGTTAGCTGCATTTACCACAAGTATCTTCTTAAGAATTTCGACCGACTTTGATTTTAACTCTTATTTCACACTGTTTCTCTTTTTATATTATACAGTTTCACAACACTGACATGGCCGAGGTTGAACCAAGTCTAAGCCCCTCCACTTCAAAATGGAGTTCGGAGGAAAGTGTTGCATTCTCTCAATACCATCCTCTTCCATCGAAGCTCTGCGGTAACGACGACGATTCGTCCAGCATATACAGTTCTGCATCTGACCGTTGGTCGCTCGGTGGTTCACAAGTCTCCATAAATATTGATGGCGACGATGCCTCCTTCACAACAGTCAGTCTTCTCGACTTTCTCCAAGAAGAGGACAGTCTTAGTCTCTCGAGCAGTCTTACCAGCGTCACAGATATGAGTGACTGCGGTGCCAGCATCTTCGAAAGTGACAACGAAGACATTTGTGTCCCTGACTGCGGAGAGGAAATCATATTCGCTGTTACCAAGTTTCTCAACGAAGTCACCTTTGAGGTCGTAACGCGAATGAACAGATAAATAAAAATTAAATTAAATATCCAACACATACCCGGCTTCTGAACAATACCGTTCCATATTTTTGAAAAATTTCAAATAATATACGCATATTATTTGAATTCAAAGCATGGTCCAAATATCTTCTTTGTTATGGTTATTTGTGGTGTTTTTAGAGGGAAGAGTAATTTATCTTTGAATGGTAACTTCTGAGGTAGGAGGCATGAAAGTGCTTGATGTGAGGATGGAGTACGAGAAGATAGCTTGATATCATTGCTCGACATATTTGTTCTATTAGGGTGGACGTAAAACAAAATTCGTACAAAATCACAATTTAATATACTAACTTTCTTTCTTTAAAGCGTCATAATTCACCCATGTTCTCTTTCAAGAGGGGAAGAGAAAAAAAACAGACAAGAAAAATATGAAATGCCGTCATTCACCACATTTTCTCACAAGCGAGTAATATGAAACAAACTATTCTTTCTCTGAATAAATGGGTTACGAGGCTTTGCACGAGGACGGTAAAGCTGTCCTGGAATCACATTATTTTTTTTTTTATCCAGACTTGGTGCAAGCTCATTGGACTTACTCCTATTCCCTAAGTTTTCTCTTCATAAACCACCTTTAAAAATTTGTTCTTGAACTGTCGAACTTTCTCACCTTAGACGAAAAGGTGAGCTGTCTAAAAAAAATGAATAATAACCCCAAATTATGCAAAACATTGAAAATATTGTAGAATAAATTGTGAAAGAAATAAACTGTTTACTCCCCGTAAGAGAATATATAGCAGGTAAATACCTGTATTAATCCATTCGTCAATATATTCATAGATGAAAGTTGGTTTTATTCATACAAATATTTCACTCATTCTTTATTCATTGAAATCTACCTTCAAATTCTACAGAATGAAAAGACGTGAACTAAATTTTCTTCGCTTCCAACTCCATGCAACCTATCTAGATCTCAAACTATTTATCATGTCATGTGACGTTTGTTAGTCATGTGACGCCGTACGAAAGATACTTTAATTTGTGAAAGAAATAATAATATGAAATATATGGCGAACCCAAACAATTAATCAGAACAATTACTGTCACTCAGATAAAATCATATCAGTCCTTAATTTATGATAAATTCCATTTTGTCAAAATTCAAATAAGTTTTAAGTAATATCACTCGTTTAGACTTGGATGAGCATTGATAATATATGCCCGAGCGATTACTACGGATAATCTAAAAGATCGATTACATAATTTGCTGAAGAATTGACGACTTTAACAACTGGTTGAAATTGTTTCTTGGACTTGATTATTAGAAATTTACCAACTATTGTTGAATGATATATATTACTTATTGATTTACGAATGGTTGGTTGATTGATTGGCTATCGTTATTGAATAATCGATCGACTTAATGATTTATTGGTTGAATTATTTGAAGACTGAACTTTTTGGAACTCTTTGAGTGAGTTGCTTAAACATGTCCTCGGAAAAATGAATGTTTTCGTGTTAAGAATATGTAAAGAGGGATCACTATGTAATGGATTATCAATTCTCATCAACGAATTTATGAATAATATCAATTTTAAACCTTCGAAGAAACTCTAACAAAATAACACAAATCAGCATTTCTTTGAATGGGCGTGATTGTCCTGATGAGTTGTTTGAGATTGCCTCATGTTCAATTTGGCGTGAATCGTTTTTTACACAGTGAAGATATACAGTGTTCACCCAAGCATGAATGAAAATGAAAATTGAAAAGGCAACTGATATACAGGAGTATCTATGCAATTCAGGTTGTTTTTGTTATAGACAACTTTACCTCTGTCTTACATTACCTTCGCTGCTCCTAATTCCTTGTAATACATTGGGCCTCCACTGAATGTCTCCATTCTCATCTTTCTGAATTTGCCTTTGCTTTTACATCAACCCATGCCTTCCATCTAGCACGTTACCCTTTCTTACTCTACTCTTTGCTACCGCATTCAGCCGCCATTGTGTTTTGAGTCTTCCATGTTTCATTCTTCCTTCTGGCAACAAAGTTAGTGCAGTATAATGTTTGCTTGTTTATCTCCTGAAGTTCAATATTTTACATCATCGCATTGCCCATTTTCCCCTGTTATTGCCCTTGCGAGTATTTTCTCATTGGATGTACAATATTGCCATTTTATTTTAATTATTAAGATATTTTGTCTAGAAAATTTTGAGCTTTGTTCATCACCGAAAGTCATTTTCCCAGTTAAAGTACCACACAAGAGTAATGATGTTACTGTATTTTCTCATTGGGTGTACGATATTGCCATTTTATTTTAATTATTAAGACATTTTGTCTAGAATATGTTGAGCTTTGTTCATCACCGAAAGTCATTTTCCCAGTTAAAGTACCACACAAGAGTAATGATGTTACTGTATTTTCTCATTGGGTGTACGATAATGCCATTTTATTATTATCATTGTAAGAAGAGCTTTGTCCATCACTGAAAGTCATACTCTCCCAGTTAAAGAACCACACAGGAGTAATGATGTTACTAATTATGTAATCGAAGAGTCGGACTCGTAAACTGTTATGAGAAGGAAATCGGTGGTGAGGATCCCGTGGAAAGGTGAAGAGGGGAGGGTTTCGAAAAGAAGGGGGGTGAAATATAGGGCACTGCGGGATGAGAGGGAGCAATGGAAGAGAATTAATGAAAAACAACATGATGTTCTCGGTTCAATTCACGTTATCGAGAGAGTAATAATGAAAATGATTATGACGTTTCAGTCTTTACGCGCGGACAAACTGTCCAATTGGAAACGCGATCTCATGGCAAACGGTGCACACGATTACGAAACAATGGATTTGCCAGTGCGCACGCGTGATCAGCTAACTTACAGCCAATTGGGAAGCTTGCCTCTAAACGTCTCGGTAGCGAGGTGCGTGTGCGAAATGACCAATCGAAAAAGATTTGTCATGGTTGAATGGGCGCACTACTACGAAACAATGGAAATACTATTGCGCACGCGTTAAGGACAAACTTTCAGCCAATGGGGAAGCTTGTCTCTAAAGATCTCAGTAAAAAGATGTTGCGTGTTTATAGTAACGCAATGTAATGTGCATATGCCTCATTCATTACGAATTCTCCTTGCTGTAAAGACTTGTATTTGCTACCCGTCTTTATATCTCTGCAAGAATGTTCAGTCAAACTTCTCGCAATCGCCGAATCTTTCCTGGTTTCGGAAAGAGAGTGAGGAAATGTTTCAGGCGTCTGTGTTGCTTTTCTTCAGGTACATAAACATTTCCTTAATTCGCGCTTACTTTATTGCATTCATCGCCGTTAAAAGCATTATGATTTCAACTTACCATACAGCCATGTTTGAGATAATTGCAAATCATTTGCTAAATAAAGAGATCTCCTATTTTCGGTTTAAAATAACATATTTTTTCGCAAATCGTTTCAGGTTAATTGAACACCCATGAAATATATCCTCAATCTTTATGTTAAAAAAGAGCAAACAAAACAAAACTAAGAGATGAAAATTAAATAATCTTTTCATTTGTTTTCATTCTAACCATCAGCTCCTGAAAATGAGAATGGAGAAAGAAGATGTCGTGGATTGACCGCAGCAGACCTCAAAATGGTAGGTTGTCAATAATTTTATAATACCTTATATCTCTCCTTTGTGAGGTCCTGTCAAGTTGCTTTGATATCAAACCTTAAGTACAAACATGATATTGATTTCTTTTATGGTCCCCGCACCCGCTCGATTCTTTCTCTCCCTCTCTCTCTCTCTCTCTCTCTGCTCCGTTTCCCCCTTTTTTCTATTATTTTACTTTTTAAAATTTTGCTCAGATCGTATTTACTTTATATACAAAACAAAATAATAACAAATATACCTGCCTTTTTGTCAAGGAACCTTTTCCTTTAACGTATCCCAATCGAAGTCTTCTTTTAAAAAAGTTTATGTTTTCTTAATGAATGCCGATTATCCAATGTGTTAGCTGCATTTACCACATATATCTTCTTAAGAATATCGACCGACTTTGATTTTAACTCTTATTTCGCTCTGTTTCTCTTTTTATACTCTACAGTTTCACAACACTGACATGACCGAGGTTGAACAAAGTCTAAGCCCCTCCACTTCAAAATGGAGTTCGGAGGAGAGTGTTGCATTCTCTCAATACCATCCTCTTCCATCGACAGGATCGAAGCTCTGTGGTAACGACGACGGTTCGTCGAGCATATACACTTCTGCATCTGACCGTTGGTCGCTCGGTGGGTCACAAGTCTCCATCGATATTGATGGCGACGATGCGTCCTTCACAACAGTCAGTCTTCTCGACTTTCTCCAAGAAGAGGACAGTCTTAGTCTTTCGAGCAGTCTTACCAGCGTCACAGATATGAGTGACTGCGGTGCCAGCATCTTCGAAAGTGACAACGAAGACATTTGTGTCCCTGACTGCGGACAGGAAATCATATTCGCTGTTACCAAGTTTCTTGACGAAGTCACCTTTGAGGTCGTAAAGCGAATGAACAGATAAATCTAAATTGAATTAAATATCCAACCCGTAAACAAAATGATATACCCGGTTCACAACAACACTGCTCTATATTTGGAAAAAATACATTATATTTGAATTAAAAACACGGTCTAGTTCTCTTCCTTGTAATGTGTATCGGTTTTCTTCAAAGGGAGGAGGACCGAAAGTGAGGACGGTGAAGTATGAAGCGGCGCGGGCAGATACATTACTCGTCATATTCGTTCTATTGGGGTGGACGTAAAATCAAAATTTGCAAAAATCACAATTTCATATAATAACTTTCTTTCAAGAGTTAAGAAATTACAATCCACTTGTGTTATATATTAAGAGGGGGAAAAGGAAAAGACAAGGCAAGATGAAAATACAAATGGCGTCATTCAGCACATTCTCTCACAAACGTGTTTGAAACAAAGCATTCTTTCTCGTGTCACAGCATCATTGGATACGTGGTTTGTATGATGAAGATATACATGCCCTCAAATCTCATTTGATTCGCTTGTTGAAGCTCATTGGACTTACTTCAATTTTGAAGTTTTCTTCTTGATATATCAGCACCTTTAAAGCATCATTTCCTTACTCTGATCATATGAAACAAAACGATTATAGTAGAATTGTTTTGCCTATATCTAATCTATTTGGTACATCACCATGACTCTGTACCATAGATGTGTTCTAAAGGAATTCATACCGATATCATCTTTTTTATTCGCAATTTAGTTTTCATCACCTCTCGTTAGCATATGACTATAAGACTTTTTAAAATCCTTTAATTGACAATAGGTGAAAATAGATATGCGACCTATGAATTGTCTGCAATTTGGTCAATGCAGTTTATTTGTCTTCGTTGACTTTGCACCCCTATTTTGCAAAGTTGAATGCTTTTTCCTTATTGTGGATATAGACGTGACCTTTCGTACAACTTGATGATACATTTTAAAACACATATTAGATTTAAAAACAAAAGAGTAATACTAATATTGGATGCCAAATTATTTTCAAATAGACTGTCTAAACGGCTCTTGCCACTCGATGAATTAGGCTAATGGAAACATATTTTCTATTTCATCATTTTCCATTTTCATGACTGAGTAATGAGAAGGCTTTTCGCATTGGTTCAATTTCATATTTCATCACATAAACTCTTGGAACAATGGCGTTACAGCTTACCGAATACTGGGCAACATAATTCTATCCACCCAATGGTTGGTGATATTCAAGCCATCTGATTGATGTTGACATTTTGCTTATAATGATGATTTAAATTAATTTCGGTTGGTCATGTTGGCATCTCCGCACTTAGGAAAAGGGTGCAACATTGCACATTTACAAGCGCAAACAAAATGGAGGCACCGTTATGGGTGCAATATCGCACTTTTTTGTGAAAAATCAAACCACATGAGGCATGATTTTCCATTCCGCTCAGTGCTAAGAGGATTCAGCGCCTTTTAGGATGTGGGATTGCCTGTTATTGGTTATAGCATCCCATGAGCGTACCACGCTCCCATGCATGACAGATGACGACTGTAAAAGATATTTAAAAAAAGAATACAATATTTCACCTTTTCGCTAAGATCTGCAACCATTGTGCACCCTTTTTCTTGGTACTTTTATGTAAAGAACTTTGGTGATTCTTTGGCCAATTTTCATGCAAACATGCAGTATATGTTGCCCAATCCTTATAGTATACGGTAGGTTGAGATAAAAATCAAGGGAAAATAACGATAATTAGGAAGGTAGTAANTGAGGTCGTAAAGCGAATGAACAGATAAATCAAAATTGAATTAAATATCCAACCCGTAAACAAAATGATATACCCGGTTCACAACAACACTGCTCTATATTTGGAAAAAATACATTATATTTGAATTAAAAACACGGTCTAGTTCTCTTCCTTGTTATGTGTATCGTTTAGTAATTAATTTTTAAATAAACTTTTAGTAATTAATCTTTACTGATAACTGCAGAGGGAGGAGGTGAGGACGGTGAAGTATGAAGTGGTGCGGGCAGATCAGATACATTAATCGTCATATTCGTTCTATTGGGGTGGACGTAAAATCAAAATTTGCAAAAATCACAATTTCATATAATAACTTTCTTTCAAGAGTTAAGAAATTACAATCCACTTGTGTTATATATTAAGAGGGGGAAAAGGAAAAGACAAGGCAAGATGAAAATACAAATGGCGTCATTCAGCACATTCTCTCACAAACGTGTTTGAAACAAAGCATTCTTTCTCGTGTCACAGCATCATTGGATACGTGGTTTGTATGATGAAGATATACATGCCCTCAAATCTCATTTGATTCGCTTGTTGAAGCTCATTGGACTTACTTCAATTTTGAAGTTTTCTTCTTGATATATCAGCACCTTTAAAGCATCATTTCCTTACTCTGATCATATGAAACAAAACGATTATAGTAGAATTGTTTTGCCTATATCTAATCTATTTGGTACATCACCATGACTCTGTACCATAGATGTGTTCTAAAGGAATTCATACCGATATCATCTTTTTTATTCGCAATTTAGTTTTCATCACCTCTCGTTAGCATATGACTATAAGACTTTTTAAAATCCTTTAATTGACAATAGGTGAAAATAGATATGCGACCTATGAATTGTCTGCAATTTGGTCAATGCAGTTTATTTGTCTTCGTTGACTTTGCACCCCTATTTTGCAAAGTTGAATGCTTTTTCCTTATTGTGGATATAGACGTGACCTTTCGTACAACTTGATGATACATTTTAAAACACATATTAGATTTAAAAACAAAAGAGTAATACTAATATTGGATGCCAAATTATTTTCAAATAGACTGTCTAAACGGCTCTTGCCACTCGATGAATTAGGCTAATGGAAACATATTTTCTATTTCATCATTTTCCATTTTCATGACTGAGTAATGAGAAGGCTTTTCGCATTGGTTCAATTTCATATTTCATCACATAAACTCTTGGAACAATGGCGTTACAGCTTACCGAATACTGGGCAACATAATTCTATCCACCCAATGGTTGGTGATATTCAAGCCATCTGATTGATGTTGACATTTTGCTTATAATGATGATTTAAATTAATTTCGGTTGGTCATGTTGGCATCTCCGCACTTAGGAAAAGGGTGCAACATTGCACATTTACAAGCGCAAACAAAATGGAGGCACCGTTATGGGTGCAATATCGCACTTTTTTGTGAAAAATCAAACCACATGAGGCATGATTTTCCATTCCGCTCAGTGCTAAGAGGATTCAGCGCCTTTTAGGATGTGGGATTGCCTGTTATTGGTTATAGCATCCCATGAGCGTACCACGCTCCCATGCATGACAGATGACGACTGTAAAAGATATTTAAAAAAAGAATACAATATTTCACCTTTTCGCTAAGATCTGCAACCATTGTGCACCCTTTTTCTTGGTACTTTTATGTAAAGAACTTTGGTGATTCTTTGGCCAATTTTCATGCAAACATGCAGTATATGTTGCCCAATCCTTATAGTATACGGTAGGTTGAGATAAAAATCAAGGGAAAATAACGATAATTAGGAAGGTAGTAAAAAGGAAAGTGCATGAAATGATGATGATTTTCATCGTATTTTTGCATTTCCAAATATACATTTCCTGCCTCTTCATGCAAGGCAATATAAAACACACGACGTTTACAGTTCACTGAAGCGTGATTATATTATCTACATGGTTTTGTCACATCAAGAAAGAAACCCGTAAAGCGAAAATCATCGACACATTTTGTTATTCTTGTATATCAAACGACTAGAAATTTCCCCCATGCATACGCAACTGTACTATTTTGCATTTAAATACGAATACAAAATTCATGCTGTTAATTTCATTTCCAAAATTGCCCCACTTCCATCGAGCGTTGTAGAAATCGTTCATTTGGGCGATGCATTCGTAATAGTTCGATTTGTCTGCGGTGACTCTGATCAGTCAAAGTACTGATTGCGATTGCCAAAATTGATCAGGTATGGCATGTATGGTGAAAGCATGTATATATATTGCAAAAAAGTGTGTCGAATGGGAATCTATTTTCACAGATTGGACATCATATCGAAATGAACCAAATATATGAACTCTTAGAACTATATAAAATGATTCCATTGGTATAATATTCAATACATTCAGAGTAAAACAATATCAATGAGATCGATTTATTGCAGCATCGCTATCATTGCTTTTATGAGGTTTTTTCTGTGTCTAGTGGAACATATGCTCCAGTTGCCTTAAATCAAACATTCTTTCGTAAAAATGTCTTCCAATGTAAGAAGAAAATGGTATATAATTTCAATCTTCATTACTTAAAATAATGAGGAATGTATTGTGCTAAACCCGTTGTATTCATTAAAAGATTATTTGAGTATTTTAAAACCATTATCAATTATATTGACTATGATCTAACACCAGACAGTAAATAGTTATAATGTATTTTTAGCACGAAATTCCTATAGAGAAAAACAGATATTATCTCCATTTTTAAAGAGAGTTTTATTTCAACACTCTGAAAATTAATTATTAAAGAACAATCGATTATCAGTCAGATAATCACATCTAAATATAACGAATGTCTGGTCAATGTCGCTTATAAAAAGTTCTTTAAAAGTTATATATATGTATCATACAATGACAATTTCCTGGTACCCGTTGAACTTTAGTGCCTACTATAAATACACTGTATTGGTAGATTCTTCTTCTAAACAAGTTAGAATATTTTTTTAAACATTAACTTCTTTATGTTATTTGTGATGTATTGATTTAAATGTTTGAATATTGTAATCGCATTATAAGGTATATAATCCGGATCCAATAAGGAACCTGATTGTGCTCCAGCTAATACGGAAATGGCAAATCTTCTCTTCTCCGTACTTTGTATGGAGGGATGTGACACAAACATGAACATACATGACAGATATAGCTTTAGCCTTTAGAAGCTACTGAAGAATTAATAATGTCTAATGTGTTGGAAGCATCATGACAGAAAAGAATGAACGGTTTCCACATGCCAAACATTGACGCAAACAAAAAAACAGGCTCTTGGCCACACACATAGAAAAAAGGTACAATACTGCACTTTGCAAGACTTGGATCATCCGTTTGGGGGCAAATATTGCGTTTTTCAGAAAGGTGCAATATTGCTTCTTTTCCTTAGTGGGCAAGAGTTAAAACTAAAAATATTCTAAAATAGCGGCAGTTGACATGTGGCGTAATTCGAACCCGCAATGTGAAGGATCGCTTCGTTCCAAGGCAGATGATTTACCGACTGAGCTATTATCTGCTCCTAAGAGTAACATGATGACATTACACATTTCGTATCCACAAGCAAATACTTTGACGTATTTTCACGGGAAATAGATTGTCACGGTTGGAGGATCGCAGTCTTTGTTTGAGGTCTTTCCGTTCATCGGTCGAACTTATCGAGCAAATCAGTCGGGAAATAATTTGTTTGGGATGGCACGATTCGTACCCCACAACTGCCACAATTTATGGCAAGTCTAATATCTCAATGTTAACCAAAAGTTTTTCCTCCTTATTTCTGCGTTCGGAGAACGTCCTACAAATCGTATTAATGCTAAACACAAATGATTATGTTACACCAGGTTAGATGGTTACTTTCCGATTAGGAATCGAAAAACACGCCAAAGGGGCCTATTTTCAAAAGAAAATCTCTCTGCACCCAAGACATGCAAGGGTTGGTGAAAAGGTTATGGATCACTTTTTAATTGCATCACTTCCGAATGGGCCACTTTTCAGAATATGTACTGGATCGAGATACACCAATCAATATCTGAAATCACTCATGTATGAAAATTATTTCAGTACATTTGATAACGTAATAGACAGTAACATTTTTGTTATTTCATTTTTGTTATATAAACATATGAAACATTGATTGCATTTTTCGACACACATTTAAGAGTGATTATCAATATATTTTTTTTAATGAGTGTATATTAAAAGGAAAATGATCTGATCTAGACTCCCGTATGATTTTGCCTACCCGATCCCGAGTGAATGCACTTTACTTTTAAGGTATATCACAAATGCACGGATTATCAAAACATATAATCATGCAGAGCGATGGTTAGCATTTCAGTTCCCAATACATATGAGCCATTTCAAGGAAATATGGCATGTACAGGTAAAAAAAGGGTGAGATAAAATGGGCACAGGAAAGAGAATTGAAATCCAGCAGATTGGCTTCAAATGCATCAAATGATCACATGCATTATTTTCAAGGTAACTACACCGAATGACCAATTGAAAAGCGAGTATTAACTGCGCAAGTGTCACTTTTTCAACGTCATCACATCGCATTTTCTGAAAAGCCAGCAATATCAATAAATCCCGTTTGATCCATCAATATAGATGAGAGTGTACATGGAGAAACACTGCGCATGTGCACTTGGAACAGTATTATTTTTGTAATTCAATGAAATCAATTGATCAAGGAATGTCCTTTGAAGAATCCATGAGATAGGCGTACTATATAGAAAAGAAGGAGTGGCTAAGTTTAGATGGAGAGATAACATCCGATGTTTCTTGATCGACGATGTTCAGTTTTTGAGGTGGTTCGTAACGGAAGGAAGCCAACTGTCAGACGATCGGCGGATAAAAAGGAAATGTTATCAATTTGAATTCATCTGCTAAAAGTCTTACAGGGTGAGTATATTGTATAGAATTTGTTTGTAATGGATTTATGTATGCATGTTTTTATATTTTATTATATATATATACTTGTATATTTTTTTAATGTAGGGCTTTCTTGGGAAGCAGGTCAGCTGCGCTGACTTGAAGAAACTACCCTACTAAAAGAAGACTTTTAATAAATAAATAAATAAATAAATACTTTAATACTGTCATTCATGATACAATTGTTGGGAAGCCATCGGGAATTCATGAAATATCGAATCGAGTTTTTATATACCGTACAATTTGTGAATGTTCAATTCTATTTCGCTTTACAATTATTCATTTTACATATAAATTCTTGTATATCATATCAGCATTTCGGCCATTTGACTGCGAAAGATATTGTAATTTTAAACCGTTTTAAATGAATAAAATACATAAACAAAAGGGGTCTTTTCTTTGCCATTTCTTCCTCTCGTCTTTGTCTAAAAATATAATAATATCGGTGTCATGGTTTGACCTCTTTATAATTCGACTATAAGGTTTAGTATTAAATTTTCTCACATTCTGCTGACATTCTATTTGTTGTAATGAATAGGTCATTAAAGGGTCAATTCTCAGGCGCGCACCCAGGATTTTCATACCCGGGGGGCTGAGCCCAAATTTGGCGCCCCCGCCCCTCCCCGCTAAGCTAAGGTAATCAGCTACAATTTGGCGCCCCCTTTGCGCCCCCATAGCCCCCCACGGTGCGCGCATGATTCTGTCAAAATTTGTAACTTTCCGGGAAAAAACCCGAGATCCGGGCCTGGTAGATATGAATACTAGAAGAACTTCTTTTATGATTGCAAACATACGCATGCAAGCTGGAACCCGCACTTTTCAATTGAAACATTATCTCTGAAATATAATATTCTTTATAGAAAAATAGATTGTGTACTCACTAAAAGAGCAAAAATAAGGAGATAAGTAGAAAACACTGGTAACGGTTGTGGCAACTAGGAAAATGAACATTCACTTTGTCATTGTGTCTATTCATGAGTTGAATTTGCAAATACTTTGTCTCGACCGACAAAAATGCAATGTAGATCGCAGACGAATTATTTAATAATTCATACTGTTCCATAAAAAAATTTAGTAATTTTTGTTACTGAAAATAAGCTGTGATATCAACGGAGACTTACCAAATAAAAGGCCTACGAGTCGAAGAATAAATCAGAAAGCAGGTCACGTGACTAAAAACTGAAGTAGTATTTGAAAAATATTATAATGAGAGGCCCCAGGCTCATTCGTTACTCATACGTGGTCCAATATTTTTTTTATTTTATATTGTCCTTTTTATGATTATTCGGGTTTTTTTTCTTCATATTTTACAACCAAATGCAAAAGCGAGTTCAATTTATACTAAAGTGGAAATAACCATATATGCCTAAAAACTTAAGATTTTCTAGAGTGTATGGCAGTATGTAAAATGGTAATACACAACTTCTCCACTTTTAAAAACGTTCCATGATCATCTGGTTTGTATGTTGTGGAAACATGATATTTGATTTTTCCCATTTTATTTGTTCCTATAGTATGATTTACTGCGGAAATCCCTTTAAGTAATTTAAGCTAATTTACAATGCAACAAAATTGTTATAATTTGTTTAAATGGGCAGTGTAAATATCAATTTGCTGTCATTTTTATATTTATTTGCAGTTAATGTTTTTATATCGTATCCTTTACACTTTGTATCTTCGATATCATGCCTGGATCCGTCACCACTATAACCATGACCTTTTAAAATTTGCCCTGATGAAAAACTGTTCATATCGCCGGTAAATTCCCTACTTTCCAACCCTCATTTGCCCGCCCTACTTTCTCCATGTTCTCTCAAGCGTGAAGAATATGATGTCGCATATTTCATCAAAGAGTGAAAAAAAATGAATGACAATTATGCATTGGAAAGGGGTTTAAGTCAATACTTTAGAGATCGCCTAGATAATGGATGTTGATCCCCTCATAGTGGTAGTCAAGGTGACACTTCATCCTCTTACGTATGCATAATACCATCAAAGGATATAGCGGAATGAGTGCGGAGTTCACTGTTATTATCATTCATGTTTAGCTTTGAAGCAAAACCATATTACATCGATTCCAATACATTTGACAGGCTTTGACCTTAATGCAGAATTGTTGCAATTGTTCACGTTAGAGTATTATTGGTGGTTTTGATATTTTAAAGATTGTGAATTACAGCAGTCATCTACAGATGGCAAGCAAGAGAAGACATGAAAAATTAAAAAGATAAAGATTTGCATGTTGTGGTAAAAACTACGAAGAGGGTTTATATTATCACCATCATCATGTGGAGAAGCTGGAACCCGTTATAAATGATTGAGAGAGCTCGAGTGTTGGGATGAATCTCGGATGAAAGGAGCGCTTTGAATCGAGTTGGAACTATATTTATTGGGAGGAGGTGTGGTTACTGGCAGCCACAGACTAATCTCAGCGCAGATAACTGAAATCACTTTTATTTCTCTATCATCATTATTTTTTTCTTCTTTATTACGTCTGAACGGCACTGTCAGTCAAAATTGACTATATATGCCACGGTGTAGGCGAAAATCGGGATGGCAGTATAATTCGCAGAGAGCATCCAAAGTAATGGTGCAGCATGTTATGATGCCAATTACCAATACCAACTTGCCTTTACCTGAAGTAAAGATGAATTCAATTGAAAAGAGAAGAAAGGAAAAGTAATAGAAGAAGACAATATTTATGTGTCTCTAAGGAATGGACAAATGCCTTCACAATTTAAATGTCGGATCAATAAGGAAAACCATTCAAGTCATTATAAATAAAGGAAAACAGCTATCAAAATAAGCATCTTTCTCTTTATTCTATTCATCTACAGATAACCAAAACAATGCTTAACTTCCCAAACAACCTATCGATGATGTCTAATCTGGACGACGACGACGATGAGAATGATGCCGATACCCTACCAGCTCGAGTCGGTTTAGCCGGTTGGCTCGGGTCCATCGCTGTGCTAGGGTTCTTTGGAAACACCCTGGTTGTTCTGGCCGTGATCTTGTACCCGAAGCTACGAACGATCACCAATGTCTACATCACAAGCCTTGCCGTCAGCGACATCCTACTGAGCTTGACGATTCCGTGGTTGATCGTCGGGTTGGTATCAACTGAAGGTTGGCCGTTACCGGAAGAGACATGCATCCTTGTGGCGATTCTGAGGTTCACGTGCAGTGGTAGCAGTGTATGGCATCTTGTGGCTATTGGCTTTAACCGCATGATCCTCATCACCACTTCGAATGCAACTTACAGGAAGGTATGGTAAATATTATATCTACGCTTTGATATGATTATGGGGGAAGTGGTACCGAAGTTTAGTTTAGGAATATCCGTTCGACGTATCAGTGCCTGGCATATCACTATATAGGCTTCAATCGCATGGTCTTAATTAACTTCGAGTGCAACATACAGAAAGGTATGACAATCCATTTGCTTTACATGTTGAATGAGGATTGGTATTAACCGAAGTTTGGCTGTTACTATTCTAATGGTGGTCCTGCGGATTACTTGGGGTGAAGCAAAATGAACTGAAGGTATGAAAAATCACTAAGTTGACGTATTGATATTATGGTGTTGGTATCAAGGTCAGACAGCTTGATTAGATGATTCTTTGAAAAACAAACACCTTATGTCATGTATGTGTGACAATGTCTTTAACTTAATAATTCACTGTTTTTCTCCAGATATACAACCCCATGAACACGGTCATAATTCTCTTCATCACCTGGTTAATCCCATTCTCCGTCATCATCGTACCGTATGCCGTTGGTGCAACCGATCTCGGCTATGATGACGGGCCCCATCTCTGCAGCGATCTCGATGACAGACCAGATGGAACGGAGAACCTCACCCATACCTATCTAGCCGGGACATTCTTGACCTGTATACCGCTAGCCATCGTCTTAGGCTTGTACGTACGCATCTACATACACGTCCGATTGCATGTGAGGAAGCAGAATGCGTGGTCAGCAGGACAGCAGAAGGACACAGCGGTAGCCGCAGGGAGTTCTAACGCGCAGCAGCAAAATACCGAGGTAGCTACTGTCAGCGCAACCGTTCAGGATACGGCATCTGCAGAGAAGCAAGTTGCTACTAACTCGGGAGGTGGTGGAGGCAACGTTGACAGTGCTCAATCCAAAGCGAATCCTGCCGATGATAAGAAAACACAGGTATAATGTGAATAATTATGGCACTTTGTCATTATTGATTATCATATCATAGTATCAAAGTTAATGCGATAGTCCTTTTAGAATTTGTTTCGCGCAGTGGTGCCTGAACCTTTTGTCATAGGTTAAGTCGGTAATTTCCTGTATTCCGTATTTCCTGATCGCCGAGCTGCAAACATTGCGTGGGAAAATTGTTCAGATGCCACTGCTGTATAACTAAAGCCAAAGTATAGTTTTGATAAAGATAAATAAATGTGAATTTTTGGGTTGTTTATCATGACATATATAATTCTTATACACATTTTGAGACCATTGCAGTCTTTTACGAACTGATTCTCTTGAATATTTGTTGAATTTGACCGTTAAATCATATCTAGCGCTCTCTCTCTTGGTTATAACAATATTTTGCTTGTTATCGGGCATATAAAAAATTATTTCCGAGATTTGACTATAGATAATAAAAAGGTATACACAGCAATAAGATTCTGTAATTTTCTTCGAATTGTGTCTATGAAAAGTTGTCCTTTATCAAGAAAGAAAATATTGAATAAGTCTCGGGGGACACGACACTGAAATATTTTGCACATTTTTAGGTAATAGCATTCCCAAAACTTGTTCATTTTTTGCATAATCTTTTGTGCAACATGATCATGATACTATACTTCGTTTTCTATAGATTTGAAGACAAAATTTGGCAATAAAAATAGTTACTTTTACCAAAACTTTACTTGGGCTTTAATTCCAAGTTTTATTTGTAAGTCTAACAGAATAAAAGCTTTGTCACAGTAATAAGTCCAGCTTAGATTGGTTAGAGGGACAAAACCGTTGATCTAAAAAAAATAAGATTACCCAGACTTAAAAACCGTTAAATCTTTTAATCTATTACTTATGGTGTTTTATTTCAAGTTGTTTAGTAGTCCAAATATGTCTTTATAAAGAGCGTAAGAACCTGGTGGATATCGATGCTATATAAGCATTTACATTATGACCGGCTTATGATCATGATGATCCAGTTTCTACAGAAAGGGCGATTGCACCTCTCTGAAGGATCATGTGAATACATATAGATAATAATTGTTTGAAGGCTTTGAAAGTTCTGAAGGTTCATCTTGATTGTACAATCGAGATAACGCATGACATCTCATGAGAAGGGACACCAGATATGGTTGGTAGATTAATTGTATCCAGTAAACATCTAATTAACGCATTTAAATCATACGGTTAAAATTGATATGAGTTTTCAAAACAAGAAAGAAAGAAAAACAACAGAAAGATTATGTTCATCGACATGCCCATATTGAATGCGTAAGGTGTGTGGCGAGCTTATGTTTTTACTACGATATATTTTTGTAAAGGATTATACAATTTATACATTTAAGATGTTCAATATTACGTTTGAATTGAATTATAAACTTTTGTAATTTAGAGGGTAGGGTTCGAGTCATCAATGAAGACTGTTCATTGTATCGCACAAACATACTAATAACAAAAAATTTTGTAATGGTATTCTGAGGTCCGAAGTATAAAATCGTTTATCACCATAGACAATAATATTGTATTCTTCTAATTTTGTCTTTTCTCTTTAACAGAATCCCACCGCTGCCGCCAATAAGGCAGCGAAGAAAGGCAACGATCTTGAGTCACGTATCACCAAGAACTGTTTCTACGTTGTTGTCGCATTCATCGTATGCATCGTACCGTACGGCTTTAATGTTCTCAATCATGACGTAGGACCCGAAGGTACACCTCTAGGACAAGCTTTCCTTCTGTTCAACGTGTGCATGAACCCGATTATATACGGCACAAAGCATCCGCACTTTAGGGCAGCCATTCGGAACATCTTCACCGGTCGAGTGTCGGGTCCTCTGGTCACCTCTAATACGGTCGTACCCGTTAGCCAAACAGGGTAGTGCATTATTATTTCAGAGGGAGTGAGATGAATGTTTGTAACATCTCCATTCAATACATAAAGCCCCAAAAGGTTGTGTCGCACTTTACATGAAATACTAAGGGCATTATGTCAACACCTTTTGTAAATAATAATTTTCAAAGAAAGGAATAAAAAGGAAGAATTCTGAAATAAGGAATATGTTATCGGATGTTTTTTTTTGTCATTCGAGCTGTATAATTTGTACATTATTTCCTAATTTCAGGTTTAGGTTCTTATTTGGTTTGCAGACAATTTGATGAAGGTCAATCTTGAGTATTAAAAAAAACCGTAAGATATGATTGTTAAAGTTCTTGATGTTTGTTAATAGTAAGACTACTTATTACACATGTTCACCCGTTTATTCCGTTAGTCTTGAATTGGCTTTATAGCTCACATTAATCTTTTTAAGCTCCGGTCACATAGGGCCCCGGAAGCAACACGATTCACCCCGACTCGTTGTTATGAGGCAGTTAACTGTGAATTAACAAAGAGTCGGGGTGAATCGTGTTGCTTCCGGGGTCCTATGTGACCGGGGTTCAAATAGAAGGTTATCACTCTCCTATTTCCCATTCTCCCAATTTATTTGATTTTGCTGTAACTATGTTCTACAGTAATTATCAACTGTAGAATAGAAGGAAGGGTTCACCTCGTTTTATTTGTCTGATTTTGCACCAAATTAATTATTTTTCAGATTTAGCAGTGGAAGGAACCTATGCTCATTTTCATTTATATATTGACTGAAAATGTGATAAATGTGATCCTTTGGAAGAAGTACCGTCATTCGAAATAATTGCATGTACTGTACTGTATTGTACAAGAGATGGAGGCGCCGTGGTGTAGTGGTCATGACTCTCGCCTTTCAATCAGAGGGTTGTAGGTTCGAGTTCCACCCGGGGTGTTAATTTCCTTCAGCAAAAAATTTATCCACAAAGCTGCACTCTACCCAGGTGTGCTTGGGGACCGGTAGGAGACAGCAGCACATTATCCGATATGATGTGAGCGCCTATCAGGCTGCCTAGATGCTAAGGCTTGAATTGCCATCCAGTAACCGGGCAATAATATCGGAAGCGCTTTGACCAGTCAATACTGACCGAAAAGGCGCTATATAAATCCGAAATATTATTATTATTATTATTATTATTATTACTATTATTATTATTATTATTATATTAAGTAATGTATTATCATCTTTTTCTGTCCAAACATAAAGCTACCTCGATAAAAGATCAGTTACGATAATAATAACAATAATATACTTTATATAATGACAATGTTAATAATAATAATGAGGATGATGATGATAATGATAATAACAACAATAAAAGTAATCATGAAAATAATGATAATGATAATGAAAATAATAATAATAATAGTAATAATAATAATAATACTAATAACATTGATAATTGTAATACTAATAATGGTGATAACAGTTATAGAAATAGGAATAATAATAATATAAATGTTAATAACTGTGGTATTTTGGCGGACATGACCATCAACTCAAAGAAGCCTTATACAGTGACTATACTTGGTTTGTTTGGGTACTGCAGTGAGAGAGGGAAATCGAGTGAAGATCATTGGTGTCCACAACGATGTCCACATTGCTGTCAAGGAGAGAGATATATTCTTAAAGACGTCCAAATATCAAAACCTCGACATCAAGAAATGGAGTGCAAAGGCCGTGATTATACCGTAATGGTAAAATGGGACTGGAATACCAACTGGCAACATTTCTACGAACCTAAAGATTTACCAACTTTAGAAGACATCTAGTTTCAGAACAGCAGGACTTGTCAGAAAACACTTTTACAATAGATGTTGCTTTAAAACGGCTTTGTACTTTTTTCTAAAGTAAAACCTTTGATGAAAAATTACGCATACGACCCTACCGCACATAAAAGTAATAATGATCATAAACATTGTAGGATAATAACATTAATTCTGAAATTACACAGTGCAAAAACACATGTGTATATAATTTAATGCACAGCAAGAGCTCTCAATTGCCATACTATCTGAATATATGAATTTTAAATTGAGATTGTCTGATTAGTAGTGGGAGTTCGTTACATAGTCTTAGAGCTGCACAAAGAAATGTTCTCTCTCCAATGGTAACCTTTGTCTCGATTGTAATTGTGTCTGGTGAACTACGAAGATTGTGGCCGTGGAATTGGGATTACATCTTAAATAGCTCCGATCTGAGAGATAAAGGGGCTTTCCATTTGTAGCTTTGAACATGATTATTTTATGTTGTATCTTGAATGTTATTTGTATGACTCTGAAACGAACTCTGCCAATCGGATTGACATTCAGAGTACTTCCCTCAATTCATTTGTCGTATAAGAATTCGTTCCATTGCCTTGGAGCTGCACAAAGAAACGATCCGTCTCCAAGGTAACGACAAATGCACATCTCTAATGATAATCACAATAGAACCAAGCGAATTTGACGTCTGTGATTTAATCTGTTTTGTATGTAAA
>BQKZ01001849.1:8240-27414 GCA_036244855.1 Temnopleurus reevesii | reverse complement strand
CATTTTACAAGTTTTAGTTATGAGTATGAATCTAATGTGAACACAGCTTGCAGCCTGACCACAACTCAGAAATTGAATGCTCTGGAATGGAAAATCACTTTGAATGTGGGAGGACAGTACAAGAATTTTGCAAATTATGCATATTTATTCTAATTTATTAACCCAGACCACTTTGCTATTCATTAGCTGGAAAAAAAAAAGTTTGTGTCAATAGACTAAGAAACTTGGGAACTACTATGAAGACAGCCTCAAATCTCATTTGTAACCTTGCAACTCTCTTTTTGCTCAAGTCTCTTTCATTTTAGCTGCCTTTGTGTGACCTTAGACGACCTCTCTTTGACCTCAACTATGAGGTCATGTTTATTTGCTTCCCTGGAATGCAGTCTGCCTCCTGACAGATAGAATATGATACACAAGGTTTACCTTTTTCTCTCTACTTTTTCTCTCTCTTGATACATTTCATTTCTCTCATTCCTTGTATTTATTTTTCTTTATTCTCTTGATTCTCCATATTTACAGCAATTTCCTGCTCTCTTTTTAAAAAGTTCAAGACTTAAATCTCCTCTTTTTTACCCACCAAAAAAGCTAAAGAAAAAAGGCCTGTGTATTGATCACTTTTTTTCTCTGTCTCTCTGTCATATCTTTCTCACAACCTTGTTCATTCTTCCTGTTTGTATGACCTTTTGAATCCTTTTTTTTTTCCTGGTCTTTCCCTAATCTCATGAAATTTTGTTTCAATAAATTCATTTATTTTGTTTGCTTTTTTCCCTATAAACAAATTTTAAACAAAAATGTATTAATTTGAATATGACAGTAATCCAAACTGTAAATTAATCATGGTTCAAGGGATGAGCTTGTATTCTTTAACATTTCCTATCTTCATTTCAGACACTCATGTTGCCAGTCACTGTACATAAGATATTGTCGGGATATTATCATAATGAGCAAACAGAGAGTGTTGGTTGAATTCAAACGAGAACAAATGGGAGATTCGTTGAATGCGCAGGGTTGTGTGTCAAGGCCGAACGGTCATATTGTGAATTTGTTAAGTTGTGCTTGTCTGTTCCTGAATGGTCTATTGTGCCAATATCACAGGGTAGGGTACTGTAGCATACAGATGAGAAGTCAACATTCAATCTAAACATTACGCTTTATTCAACACATGAAAAGAAACTAACGATTCTATCATAATGTACACTTCCTTTTCCTCTTTCTGACACAGAATACATTCATGTCTTTTTCATTCATGCATCAGAGTTATAATAGAGGGAGCGTTATAAAGCCAAATCGGTCGGGGCTGGCAAATTTTCTGCATAATATATCTCTCTTCCTCGACTCTATTCAGTTCTATTATTTGGGGGTTGAGTTCTCCGCATCATGCCCCGGGGCCGTCGTAACACATCGTTGCTCCTCTCTCCATCCCTCACCTTACCCCTCTCTCTCTCTCTCTCCCTCCCTCGTTCTCTCTCAATCTCTCTCCCTCGTCTTTTCTTTCCTCTCGATGATGCTGGACCGGGACAAGAGGCGCTGCGCAACAGAGCGTGAGCGCGGCACAATGATCGTGGTCGGGGCCACTGAGAGCGATCATTGTATGGAGTGCCAACCTACTACATCTGTTGACAGTGATATATTCCCTCTATCTCACTCGTTCAAATGTAGGTTGGATAATGAAGGAGGGGGGAGGACTGCCTTGCTCAAGGCCAGGTTAGATCAGCACTGGGTTAGATAATAAAGAGGAAGAGCAATAGATACACGTCATACAAGTACAGCACATTTGGTTCAGCCATTTCATCATTTGCATCCTAATTTAATAAGTAAGTTACTCCATTCCACTCCATTTGAATTCTGCATTAAAAGAAACAGTCATCCAATTGGTAATCTCAAACACAGATCACTTATCACAAATAAAATTTAATCACACTGTATGCAAACCTTTTGAAATCTTAAAACTTAAGAAGGTCTGAAAGTATGGCAGAATGAGATACACATGTACTATCCAAAAAGAGCAAAAATAAGTCAGTGCTTCGAAAGCATGTGGCTTTGGGCGAGCGATCCACTTGCGCATTCCCCAAAGCTCTTGCATCCACGAATGGTACATTTGTGTAGAAGATTAAAAGACCGACCAGTCGCTGATGAACTATCAGTTAAACCACTTGTATCTTGAAATATGCAGAACCAATGGACCTTCAGAATTCAGGTGATTTCTGTTTTAGTCAAAGGTTTAGAATAATGACCATTGTAATGACCATCATTGCACTGAATGAATCAGTTAAATTACATTTCAATTCTCTACAATGTTGGCCATTGCCTGGACATGAGCTGGACGTGAGTTGGACATGCTCTCACTGAACTCGTCTCTTTCAATCCAGAATTTATTGATTAATTTCATGACCTATCTCCGCATGTCATATATATATGTATCTTGAAATACATAGACCTATGGAATTCAGGTGATTTCTGTTTTAGCCAAAGGTTTGGAATAGTGACCATTGCACTGAATGAATTAGTTATATTACATTACAACATGAGCTGGACGCTCTCATTGAACTATTTCAATCCAGCTTGCATCCTGTCCTATATATATGTATCTATAGAAATATGGAATTACAGTGATTTCTGTTTTAGCCAAAGGTTTAGAACAATGACCATGGCACTGAATGAATCTCGACAATGTTAGCCATTGCCTGTACGTGAGCTGGATGTGAGTTGGACGTGAGTTGGATGTGAGTTGGATCCTCTCGTTGAACTCTTTCAATGCTGCTTGCATCCTGTCAGTGACCAGTCCTTGACAGATTTGGCAGGAGGAGGAGGTGGGTCAGGCCATCAAACGGTCAAATCAAACTACCAATCATTCCAATGCATAAGCTTGTCTTGTCATACAGACTGTGTTGAGAAGCTAGAGAATGACTTGCATTTGAACAGAAAAAAAGTTTAGGCCTACACATAGAGATATAAAACATCTATATAGCCTACAACTTCAATTCAGTGTTACCAATTTGCATTGGATGAAATTATTCATTTTTGCATCATGCAACACAGTACATATTGAGCTAATTGTATGATAAGCACCCCATTTACAACCCCTCCCCTCCCCCCCCCAAAAAAAAAATTCTTAGAATGGTTCATCTCAGCATTTTGCCTGTGACAAAACTAACTGATTGCATCTGCACTATGAATCTACTTGATATATTTTACATAATAGCGCGCTAAAATCAGCATAGCTGACTTGCCTTAGTAAGAAGCGTGAATAATCAGCTCAAAGTGTATGATTTCTGAGACTTATAATATTCTCTTTGAAGACGGAAGTCACATTTACTTGTAACATAAATGATAGCAATGTTGAGTGCAGTGATCAAACCGATCCTAACAAACATTGCTGGTGCAAGAGTAATACACAGACGGGTTAAAGGCACCGACTAACATTGTGAAGAAATAAAATCAAATCTAGCTAATTCAGCCAGTGCTTTATTAACAACTCTAGCTAACCCTTTGGGCCGGCCAGACCAGGAACCAGCCGAATTTCATGAGTTCATTGATCCTGTATACTTTGAGATACTCGTGATTCAACAGTGATAATGAGTAAGCATAAGGCCACACGTTAACCCATATACGAAAACGCACCATACAGAGTGAGTCAGAGATAAACCTCTACGGGGAGCATTGGCGAGTAGAGCAGGATCGCTTCGCTTGCCCAAATTGACTCGAGTTATGAGGGCTCATTCA
This sequence comes from Temnopleurus reevesii, assembly GCA_036244855.1. Lineage (NCBI taxonomy): Eukaryota > Metazoa > Echinodermata > Echinoidea > Temnopleuroida > Temnopleuridae > Temnopleurus > Temnopleurus reevesii. The sequence continues at coordinate 23,691 of BQKZ01001849.1, read as the reverse complement.
TTTTAACTCTTCTGGGATAGCAAAGGAATATTTTGGCCTTTCACATTTACAGATATACAGTTACTTAAATAGATATCTAGAGATCAACACACATTTAGAGATTTTTTAAAGCCTAAGTACAGTTTTGGTAAAAGCGAATATTTTCATCACCCGATTTTGTCTTCAAATCTATATGAAATGAAATATAACATCATTAACATATTGCACAAAAGATTGTGCCAACAATGAACGAGTTTTAGAAAAGCTATAACCTAAAATGTGCAAATTTTTATAGCGTGGTGCTTCACCACGCTATTTCAATATTTTCTTTCTTGATAAAGGACAACTTCCCATGCTCAGAATTGGATGAAAATTTAAGAATTTAATTGTTGTGTATATCTCTTTATCACTCTATTGTCAAATCTTGAAAATATGCTCAATAACGAGCAAAATAATACTACAATCAAGAGAGGGCGCTAAATATGATTTAACGGTCAAATTCAAATTTTCAAAAGAATCAGTTCGTAACTAAATATGCTATGGTCTAAAAATGTGTATAAGAATTACATGTCATGATAAACATCCCCAAAATTCACATTTCTTCATCTTTACCAAAACTCTACTTGAGCTTTAAAATGGTTTGGCATTGCTAATTATTCCCTTTAAGACATTACAAGGAGCTGGAAACGTGAGGTCTTCATGTTAAAGACGGAAGGAAATGAGGGTGAAAAAGAGTATCATGCTTCATGAGAATCAGAATGTATCCTGAAGATATAGCACATGATTCAATGGTACAGGAGATAATTCATAGCAAACTTAAATTCCACTTAACATGTGAACTTGAATTGCAGAACATTGGTTATGCATACATTTGTACCAAAAGGTATAGCACATGATTTAATGGTATAGGGAGCATTCTGAGTAAACTAAATTTCACTAAATATGTGAACGTAGATTGCAGAACATTGAATATGCATGTTCATCAGTACTAAAATTCCAAAATTACTAATCAAGCCAAACATTTGAAGAATTATTCTTTAAAGGCATTATACCGAAAATGAAATTATTTAGTATTAGAGTGCCTATAGATCTCAATACCTTTTGAAAAAGTAAACACTATCATTTCAGTTTTGGTCAAACAAACTAAATTGAATTGAATTGAACATTTGTTTTTCTTGTTTACAAACATAAAATCAATATAAAGTAACATGACAAGATAGAACAATCAAAGAAAAGGAGATGAGTAAATCAAAGAATATTCAACCCCTTAAAATTCACTTTTGGGCAATTAAACCAAGGATTAGCTGGTGCAAATATTCAAACTTGTTAAAATATTTGAGGCACTCTTTACACTTTAGCTCGAAAGCACTTGGAATCGGCTGAAACATTGAACATCAAAATTCAGTATATTCCTTTTTTTGTCAAGTCAACTTCAAGCCAACTCCAAGGGGTTTCTACTTACGAACCACTTGCCAGTACATAAGTACTTTCAACATTTGGATAAATGCCAGCGTGAATTTACATGAAGTTCAGAGAGTGGTGTGAGCAGGATGCAGGAAATCAAGATGATATTTCGTTAAAGCACAACAAAAATCTACAAAGTAGCATCCAAGATCATTTTCTAAAATAGAAGGGGGAAAACCAAGATGTACAGTTTCTGCATCCGTAAAGCGGTCCTTCAAATGAAATGTCACTTAGTAAATCACTCTTGAGAAGTTCAGCATATTTCGTAATTACATTAAAAGATTGATGAACAAATAAAATAATTTGCAAAATGAATTTATACACATATGCTAAAAGTTATACATCTTGCATGCAACAAAACAGTTATTTGCATACACATCACATTGCTATTGTTCACTGGAAAAAAATCTTGAGAAAAATATTAAATCCGTACTGTTTGAGAGGTTTTCTCAAATATCTTATCGACTACACAGACTATCTTCAAATTACAGAACAATCAAACAGATTATCACATCAAACATTATCATACATCCTTATATTTCCGAATTTCATTCAAAATACATCAAGTAAACTGAAGGAATTGTCATTCTCTTTATTGGAAATATTTTCTTTACAAATTCTTGACTCTTCAAAGTGTCTTCAGACCAAACAAAACAGTCATCTGACTTCTTGATCACATGATAAGAACAGAGAGAATCAGGTGATATTGCACAATCTTATGTGTTATTCCCAAGAAACTTCCAAACCTTATAGACTAAAAATGAGAGATGATTTTGCTAAAAAAAAAGGGCAGAATAATGATCCCCATAGGAAAGTGTAGTACAATAATCATGAAAAATCATAATATGCAATGAAAACATGACTTCAGAATGATGAAAAATCATATTTATCCCTCCAAATTCATAATGGTTGGGAGGTCTGCAAGAAAGAACCTAACAATTGCGCCTCATTTACGTCATAAACATGATTTTAAAAGTCATATCAGAGCTTGCTGTGTGACCAGATGTTTAAGAACAAGTCTTAAATGCTAGCTGTTTAACCAGACATTTTGTAACAAACAAACCTTACACTTTTACTGTCATCATTTGGCATTCAACAAGTGAGGTCACTAATTTTCACCAATGAAAACTCTTGCAAAAAATCATCAAAGTTTCCTGCTTGCCCAATACATAATTTACTAATTGTTGAATCTATAATTTCAGAGGATAATTTCTGAGTGTTTGGCACCAATGTGAGAGCCCTGCCAGTATGAACTCTACCACACTGTCCATAGATTGAACCCTCTACTACAGTGATTGGATTCAACTAATGATCATTAATCAATCACATACAAACCACACTATCAATATCCTCTAACGCATCACACCCTCATCACAAACCAATGCTAATCATTCAGTGCAAGAGGGTCGTTACGCAGCAATTAGGTAAATTGAGTGTTTGGTGTGTTAGAGACATGGGTCCCATCTGATTAACTAGCCCAGTGCAAGAAGGTTGGTAATGTATTGTATAGATTAATGCAGGGTTAGACATGGGTCCTCCTACCCCATCTAATCATCATTTTAATGGAAAAAGGCTGTAAATATCATAGAGGGTTCTAAAGACTCCTTGATACATTGGAATACGTTCCAGATACTGGGTTCCCCTAACCCATCTAATTATCCATTTCAGTGTAAAAGGGCTAAATATGTTGGGGATTATACTGTACCAACCAGACTTTAAAAAGTCTCCTTGATACAATAAAATGTGTTCCATATCAGTGATTCGGTTCCCTCACCGCCCTGCCCCCCCCCCCCCCCCACCCCACTAATCTAATCATTTTTCACTGGAAGAAAGAGGTTAATGTAGTATGTTGAGTAGCAATAAAGCAGGTTGAGACTTTAAACTGTTTATAAGACACGGGCCCCTCCCCCCTTTTAGCTCAGTAGCAGAACGCCATTGACATAGTTAGGTAAAAATCAACAACAAAATATCAAAGGCATAATGTCTTTCTGGTTCTCTCAGTAAACATGATCCATTGGGTTAAGGCAGGTCTAGCCAAGACATCAATTATATTTGAATACGTCTCGATCATGGCTCATTAACGCATCTCGGTTGATGGAGGGGTAAAGATGCTAGAATTGTAAAACAGTTCAAACTCAGAACTGGCCTTCTTGGAAAGCATCAATTAAACATGACATAATGAGATGAGCATCTGGTCTACCGAGAGCTAATAAGACACTAATGTAGCTTTCAAACTTTGCTGAGTGGGAGTGGCAAGTTGTAGTTATGTGGCATCAAAGTACAACATCTCAAAAATTTAACTTTTACGCGTTATTTCGTTCAGCCAAGTAAGAGCTCGTAGATCTCAAACACTACTTATAAGCTCAACTCTGCAAAGTGACAATTCTGCTGTTGGACAGAACTTGTGCTCATAAGCAAATCAACAGGAGGCATCATCATAAGACGAGACTGATTCTCCTCTTACAGAGAGAGTCGCTAGTTCAAATTCTACCCCATTTGTTTCAGCAAGAAATTAATCCCCATTTTGCAGCACCTTACCCAAGTGTGGTTGCACATCTGGTAGGAAACAAGTGCCCTGCTGGAATACTCCAAAATGGAGTGGACACCATGAATAAATCTTGATACTTGAACCTGACGACCAGTGTACTCATCACATCCCTTAAGTGCCACAGGAATTCTAAGCAAAAGGCAGGGAAATGAAGTCAATTTGCCAGTTTGATCAATCATCAAAATCAATATCCTGAAATATGCATTTCAAATATTATGAATGAATACTATTTCTCCAACATTGTATATTTAAAAGATCGAAACTGTGGATAAAAAAATTGGGAATTTTCAATGCTCAATGAAAGAAACATCCTCTAGAACTATGAAATCTCTTAATTTGCAGTGAAATCGGATGAGAAAGTAAACTCTTTGAATCTCTCATCATAAACATATAACTAATGGCACATAAAGATGCAATTGACAGGAATCAAGATTGAAACAGAAAGCAAGATGAAGAAAGACCAAAACAAGGACCAAAAACAAAGATTAACTTTCAATTACTCTGAACAGGATTAGGCAAATTCATTCATGAATAAAAAATTCTTGAGGCCATTCAGGACAGAGAGTGTTTTTTAAACTACTACTAAATTTCATCAACTTTCCTTCTTCAAATCAACATTCAAATATTTCCATTTCTAAGAATCAAGCAAAACCTGCACAACATTAAAACAAAAACAAAAATAAAAAATGAACAACAACCACCGAACTATTTTTCTGAAACAATCTATTAATAACAGAGTAAAGAGTGAATGAAGATAAGTAAAGCCGCAAAAAAAGTCTTCTATGTCTTCTATGTTATAAAGTAACCAAGAAGGGTGGAATTAAAACAATTTCAGCAGGTATATTACTCAACTTTTAGTTTCGTCATTCTAAAGATGAGTATAATAAACACATTAGAGTGCTTCAAACCATTCTGTGTTGAAATTAAATTTCAATAAAAGCTAGAATTAAGCTTTAAAAGGGTATCTGAGGTTTAAAAATACATTTATCTGTATATTGCTTACGTGCATAAAATTAACTCAAAATTACTTCATCCGACATGTGGATTACTAGTTATAGAATTATAAGTAAATAACAGGCTTGTTAGCAATCAAGGTAGGGTCCATTCATCCATTCATCTCAATTAGGCTCTGTACAACCCTTTTGGGCTAAGTGTGCACTATGTAAACTAGTGTTCATCCCAGTCTTTTTTTTTATTCTTATTCATGAGAATCAATAAGTTTTAAGAATTGAATGTTTGGAAAACTAAACACTTCTTAAATGTCATGGAATGTTTAAAGGAATCATTTTTATATATACTACCAACTAGAAAAAAAAACAATTTTTTGCCTCGGATACCCTTTAAATGATGGAAGAGACAATCTGAAGATACTCCTATCATCCTGGGATGGAGCCTATCCATCATGGAAGGAACGAAGTTGGTCAAGATTCCTCTGAAGGAGAGATGCCTCAGAAGGAGCACCATCATCCTATCCATCTTGTTAACCATGACAACCAAGACTCTCTTCACATTACCAACAATATAGCTGTCCTAGAAATTCATGCAAAGCATTTAGAGATATCTTGTATTGAAATCTATTTTGAGAGGGGTGGAGTCGCTATGTTGCTCTACTTGATAGGCGAGAGTCAGAACCACTATACCATTATAGCATGCTTTCTTCAAAAGTTTACTGCCCTATTTACACCTACACGTATGTGTAAAGATTGGAATGCTTATGACCGGACCACCTTGTTATACGCCTAACTTATCAGTGGGAATGGGTCTACAACAATTGTAACACTGCTTTTTCTTTGCTGGTACGGCAACCTTCCATGATATCAAACATTGCTCTTTGGGGGGAAAGTGTTCTGATTCGGGCAGACAAATCACAGACATAGTTGGCATTTATAAAGTAGTGTCATGCCAAAGTAAACCTTTTAACAATTCATCATCTCATTCTCACCCCCCCCCCCCCTTCTCCTTCCAATCCACAACCCAAATTCATGTTTCTCATGAGGATCAGCAATATACATCTCTCCTCTCCCTTGGGCAGATAGTCTTTTGACAAGGGAACAGAACTTTGTTATAAGCTAGTGCATTGAGACAAGACTAGTATCTTGAAAGAAGACTAATATATGAAAAAGTGAGAAAGTGATGAAAGGAAGAGAAAAGTGAAATATCAGTTATTGTTTCAATATGGTTCATCTTGAAACCCCCTTTTCCTAAGATATTTGCCATAAACAGACACACAAAATTTATTGTGTTCTTCTGCGATTTGATGAAGGAGTAGTGCAAAACATTCACAGCGCTCCAAAGTGATGATAACTATCAACTTACTTTACATGACTCATTTCTTATTTGATAGTGAAATGTTTTTAAATCCTTTACATTTGTTCATTCTTAAGACATTTCTTTGGATGAATCATACAAACTTTTGTGTAAATATATCCAAACACCCTATGAAGCTTAAGACATTTGGACAAAACATCATCCAGAAAACATACAAATTAATCTTATCTCAGAATAAAAGGAAACCCGGAAACTTATGGTATCCTCTCAAAATGTATAAAATACCACAAACAAGTAAGTGTATTATGTTGTTTAATCTCACCGCTCTCTCATTCATCTCACAATAAAATGAACTATTATAATGAAACATTCTACGATTAATAAAGTATCAGTAGACTAGACTTCAAGTAAACAGCACAACAACTTAACTGGTTGTGAGAACTGGAAATAGGTATAAAAAAATTGAACAAAAACTTTTAGAGTGCAAATGTGATAGCATCACAGCTTTTTGTTTTACATAATAATGGTTTTAATATGCTTTATATGAAAGGCCTCAAGCAGTTAGTACCTGCTGCTTTCACTGAAATACTGTAACTCTGAAATTGTTCATGGCAACGAATTGTTTGGTACTCTTTCCTTAGCACTGGCAGGCTGACATCTTCCCAACTCTCCTTATAAACTACCATCCACCCAATTGGCAAGCGCATTGGCCATGAAATATGTCTATGTTGGAATTAAATCCCTCATATCAAACAAAGTAAATGTTCAATTGTCTTGAAAGAAATAAATTTACTCACCTACACAGCACCAAAGATGGATTTAAGAATATGAAAGAGAAAAGAAAAGAATAAATTGATTAATAATCATTGTATAATGTAGTATCACATTCTCTTTAGAGATGAAATAGAAAGCATCATATGACAAATTAAACAGCCATACAATTCATACAAATATAATTCATACCATTATATGCCAACTAGATAGATTTTACCACATTAATGAAACCATGGAAGATAATTCAATTTAAATTCATAGAGATAATGTAGATGAAAAATAACATTAACTCAACCTATCCAGTTGTGACCCTATGAAAAAAAAGGTTTTTGAACAATTACCGAGGTAACAATTTTTCAGATAATATTCCTTGCTTGGCAATACTGAAAGATGATCACGGATGGAGATTGAGCTCTTCATTACGGTTGCAATTGTATTTTCAAATAATTACCCTTCTATCAAGAAGAAACAACTTTGAAAAGCAATAAAAATTCATTCACAAAAAGACATGATGACAAATGTTGTGGTTTCTTTGGTGTTATGATAACTGTTTGACTCTGAGCCTGCCATGAAATGCATCAAGCCTTGGACTTATTGTTGTCAATGCTAACGGAAACTCGCTATACGTGAGGGATGTGGATGTCCGTTATCCAAACCTAAATATGTATGTCGATTTGTTCAATTAATGAACGGGTAATTTCATTCTGAGGAATTATTTCCCATTCATGTCCTGTCATCACTTCGCTAATGGCCTCTTGTACAGGCTGAAGTATCAGGTCATTTTTACTCTACTTCAATGCATGGTTTCATTGCCGCTAGTGTACCCACTAGCTGAACTTTTCACTGTGACTTAAATTTGGCTACTTTTGCTACGATGAATTCGCCTTTATTTTCCCTCGTTAGAATGTCCAATATATACCCATGAATAAAGATCTTTCAAAATGGGAAAATTACAACCTTCTATTGTGTCAAAATATCTAAATTCACTAAAACTCATGCACACTAGATATTGGTTTACACAGTAAACATTATAATGTACATACATTATGCATACATTATTCTATGAACACATTAATAAAATAAATATGCAATTGTCTTTCTATTCTTTTTCCATTTATATGAAAGGTTGATAAATATACCATCAGAAATCATCAATATTTCACGCATGGTCAGTCATAATGACTCAAAACCTTCCAATAGAAAAATGTCACGCTAATAAATTGTTGTGAAAGAAACGGCATTGTTGGGTATTTGTCAAACATTACACCTACATGTATGTAGTATTCAATTCTACAAAGTTCTCCTTTACAAAACAAATTTATGGATAAATGATTATTCAAAATGGTATGTCATTTGAACCAATATTACAAGAATTTGTATGAGTTTAATATGATTAAGAGGATTCCAGTAAGCCTGCTGTAATCTCATCCAGTCTAATAATTTCATGGTGGCCTGCATGTATATCATCAAAATCTTCCAACATTTTTAAATCTCAAAAACAAAACTTTTATTTCTGGTATAAAGTGATAATCTGTGAATATTGGGTCTGGTGTTGAAGACTAGGGATTTCCTGTTATCACAACATTATAAGGTACATCAATATAATAATGTGCTTTGAACAAAGACTACATTGACACACTTATGTTTCAACTTGTTGGAATATCATTCAGATTGCTGGTATGATCAAATTCATGATAAGAATGATAATAATAGTTATTACACCACACACCTTACCATATATAGAATATTTGCTATATCATACATGTAGTAAATTGTCTGTATTTTATACTGCACCTTTTCCACTCCCTATGGAGTATTCTAGTAAATTGTTTGGATGGTTTTATATTGTACTTTCTTTCAAATTCATATTTTCTTTTGTTATATTTCTAATAAAGTAATGCATCAAATTAAATATATTTTGACATATATGAAGAAACCAGATGTTTCCAGATATTTTCAATTCTTAACAACTGTATTCCGTGTTTATGCCAGCATGCCATAGATATAAATTTGTGACTTTTTATCTTCCCTTTTTTAAAGGCTTATTTTATCAATCCAACTTATGGCTCCAACCATGTTACTATAGGTGTCTGCACTGTCAACATCTTTTTCATACATACGAAAAGCATTTTAAAAGGCACAACATTTTTAAATCCCAGTGATAACATTGTTTACCTGTTCTTTACACCCTATTTGCCAAATTTTCCTTTTTAAAATTGCCTAATTAAACAACGAGAGCTATCAGAAGAACATATTACAAAACAAATAAATGTCATGACTATCAATGCTGCGTTTTCGCACTGTGCAATGTGGGCTGATCTACTTAAAGAGACATATACTTTCTATGCCATTCTCTAGAATGCAAATGGCAGCATTAACCCATACAAGCATGCCTTCTTGCAACAAAGAGGAGGATATAAAGTTCTTTATTTTTAAGCACTTCATATAGCTGCCATATTCAGAATAAATGACCGACAATTTTGTTTATTAACATATTCTTCAGTCATGTAAACAAACAATTCACTGGACATGTTTAGTGGTTTCATCGGTCAGTCCAAAAACCAATTTATTGATAAGTCTTTTGAAAAAAAATACATAGGAAAGATCCTAATTTCAACTGCATTTCGAATATTCAGAACAAGAATTAAATCCTGTTAAAGGATTGTCATGCATTTTATCTGTTTGATCCCTGATGCAGCAAGAAACCAATGTTTGAATTCCTGTGGCTTGAAGGATAGCTGTAGTGAATGCATAGAGGATGAGGGGAGGGTACTACTAACCGCTCAGCTGAATGGAAAGAAATGTATGAATGAACTGGGACTGGGTGCTCTGCTAGTCTCAATCACAGCATTTACAAATTAAACTCAACTGAGGGAAAAAATATAGTATTTGACCCGAGTCACCAACTGTGTCTTCCCCTAGTTCTTCCGACCTTCTCCTTCACGCTCATCTAATAATGAAAAAACTCTTCTACTCGTCCAAACAACAAGTCATTCTTAGGGTTCAGGAATCCTGATTTTAGGGCAAATAAAACAAATTTGATGCACATGGTACAGGACATTGATGTTCAATCAGTTATCACAAAACGCTATGTAAAATTTCTATGGGAAGGAAATCGTCACACATATCTATTAACCATAAAATTGTCTCCTGGGGGTTAAACAAATCATGGAATACAGACGTTTGTTCCCAAAAGCTTTTAGAAAAAAATTTTACTGGACATTAAAAAAAAGCATGCTCTCTTTTTACATGATTTTCCATAGTGCAAAACATCCTCAATAGTAATTGAATTGATAAGTCATTCAGGACTTTGTTTCTTCTTTCCAAAACACCCTCAAATTTTCACAAATTGTGTTTCATTTTAGCCTTATACAACTCAGAGTATGTGGGTGAATAAAATGCCATTCAATAAGAAAACAATATTACACTGCCTCTGGTATCTAGCAATGTATTCAAATTTGCATTCACTAGTCACAAACAAATTACTCACTGATAAAGCTTTACACATACACAAATTTTCCACTCAACTCCACTCTTTTGTCAACACCTCAATTTTGACAATTGCTTGTGTTTTGTCACAGTCTAAATTATCCTCTACCACCCATGGCCTCCTATGCAAACACAATTCCTTTTGACTGGGACTATTGCTAATGTTTGCTCTAACTGTAGCTAGCTCATTTTCTTGGCATTCAAAGTCCAGCTAATCACATCAATTTGCTTCCTTTTCTTTCTCCTTAAAATATACATGTATATATTGGAACTGGAGCCGTATTTGGTATCAGCATTTGGTATCGTGTTTTGGGGTTAAAGATAAACTACCACTCCTATACGTGGTGCAAGCTAACAAGTTAGTCCTTTGAAAAAATTTCAACAAAATTTGTTAATCACATATTTCAATGAAAGGTATCCAAATCAGGTCATTACTGAATAATTTTAGGAAATAGGCACAAGAAAAAGGAAGAACCAGAGGGAGGAAGTATCAACTTCATGACATTAGATTGCTTATAATCAGAACACCTTTTTCAAGTAACATCTTTGCTAATCATCATTATGTTTCATAACAAATCCTGGAAAATTAGACAACCAATATAAATGAGACAAGATACTTTGACCTTTGACCCAGTGAATACTGTATTACTGGTAGTCTTAGGGGGTGTTGTTAAAAAGTTGGAATTGATCGCAAGTTGCAGTTGATCGGAATGCACCAATAAAAATCATTGTTTCATGCACGTCTTTTTAAATGCGCATACTGTGCGCGAATGAAAATGCGCGTTACAATTTGCAGAGTTGCAGTTGATTTGCAGTTGATTTTAAACAACACCCCTTTAGTTTTCAGTCCACAGTTTGAACTGGATTCTTTGCCTAGAATGAAACTTGAACAGAGATCTGTCATTCACACGATTTAGAATCTCACAATCCTCCGATTCATAAACATGCAATCACAAATAACACAACAAGTTGTTTTCTTTGAATTGTAAACTCACTTAGAAGTGCAGTTTTGAGGAAAGAACATAACCTGTCTATCACCACCAGGACAGAAGTCTAGTTTTAAAAATAGATGTTCTTTTGCTATCCCATCTGTCTGCAAGAGGTACAGGCATTACTGCCTCAGCGGACATAAACTTGAAGAATCTCATATCAATATTAGTAAAACCTTCAAATTCTTTAACACGTAAAGCTCATTTGCATACTAAAATATGTTTCAAATGCATTTGAGAAATTATCAATTTTTTGTCTCAAGTAATCCAGTAGAAAAATACCAACGGGGTAATCTTTGAGCTTTTTAGGGTAAATTTAATATCACATTGTTCCCAAAGAGTAATGTAACAAAAATCATTAATGAAAACATGATGATCCCATTGGTCAAAAACTATTGGAGGGGGCATAAGCATCGCCATCAGTTTTGGAATCATTGCATTACTTCTACTACAGCAAATTAATTACCCTATCAGAAAAATTTTAAGATTATTTGTTGTGCTGACTTAAATATTGCATCGCTTCTTTATAGGTGTATGCTAATCAACTGAAAGCTTGATATTATTTAAATATTTTATTGATGATATTTGATTAATTATTTCACTAATGCACCTTGTGCAGACACACTAAGTTTGGGCTGAGAAACACATTAAATCAGTCAAAATGTGCATCTCCAAAGTCTGTCAGTGACATATTTGTCCAATGTCAAGGATGAATGTGAAAGAGAAGACACAATTCTGCAAATATTGAGATTAGTACGAAAGAAAGATAATCGGGTAGAATCTTGATATCGGGCAAACTTGGACTAGTGAGCACAACCACCCTATATGAGGTTAATCATAGGGAAACCAACCTTTTTTTAGATCCATAGGTAAACCACGATGTACTGACATGAGAATGAACATATGGGACTAGCAATCAATCAAGATAGGCTATCGACATGTACAATGTTCACATTCCATTAATGTCTAAACATCCCATGTGTCATGACAGTGTATTACAGGTATTTTTTGTGCATAAAAGCTGATTAACGCACCAAAGCTATTGTTGATTTGATTACTTCAGCTTTATTTGTAAAGTGAGATACGCATTTTTTAAGTTAATTGTTCCCCTCCCTCAGTGTAAAATTCATGATACTAAGAAATCACACCTCTGAATATTCAACATATCCAATTAAATGCCAATCAAAAATAAACATTCAGGCGCTGAAACTGAAATATGCCCCATAGGTCATAAAGTGACCTAACATTTGCTCTGGTCCTAATTATTTGCTAGACGTAGGGTTAGGATTAGGGTTTTGATAAGGTTCATGCTTCAGATTGGTATCAGAATTAGGATTGGGGTTAGGATAGGGTTAGGATAGGGTTAGGATGGGGTTAGGATTGGGTTTGGGTTTGGCTTGGGTTAGTGTTGGGTTAGTGTTGGGTTAGTGTTGGGTTAGGGTTGGGTTGGGGTTGGGTTTAAAGTTAAATTTACTGTGAAGATTAGCCCTCAGAGCCATTTCCATATTATCATAGGAGCAAATGCCATGGAACCAGGGGCAGATTGCTCAAAAAAGGTCCTAGTAATCCTCATCTTGCTTAGACAGCAAAACTTCTTGTGCCACCCTCTTAACATAGTCGTGTTAATGTTATGTATATACGTTAAGAGGTTGGCATGAGAAGTCAAGATTTCTTAGCAAGATGATAGCTGGGACCATTTCATGCAATTGGCACATGGGCATTTATGTAGTTCATCTTTCTAAGTCCAATTTTCACAAATTTTTTTTAAAAATTTGCCGCTTAAAAAAAGAAAGAAAAAAGACATTAATTCAACAAATGGATCTCACAGGTGAAATATCTGATGATGTTCATGAGAAATGGATAACTATCCATTTCATAGAAACAATTTTCTATTTATCAACTAGCAATGCAAAATGTATATCATGTAAATTGGAAGTTCTTCTTTGAAGATTATCTCAGTTGTGGTTGAACATTTCAAGGATTTGGTTGGCAAGATTCACAAGTATTCTTGGAAGGAAAGAGAGCGTCTTTCAGCATTGTTGGGCTTTCATTTAGAAAACAACCACAGCCAACATTCTCTCTTCTCTCACACAAGACTGTGGATTGACCACAAGAAGAAATAGAAGAGGTAATTCGATGGTTAACCCGTTGGATGTTGGAAAGGGTGATCTGTGTAGGAAGTCTATGGAACATTTCATAATCTGGTAATCAACTGATTAAAATAAAAAAAAAATTATGATGAGTCTTCCTTTAACATATGTGACAAACATGTTTGCTGGAATTCAGATAATTCTGTCTCCTATTTCTATTTTTTTCAACAAACAACTATACATTTTTTTAATAATAAGATTTTGCATCCATTTTGGAAAAATAATCATATTTTTGTATGTTTGTTTTAAGGAGATTTTTTTACATCGCATAACAATAAAACCATACTAAGAAAATAATGGTATCCGGAAAGAAATGAACAGAAAGTCAACATTAAAAAGTAGGTGTATAGCTATGAGCTGTCACACGTGAGAAACCACTAAATTTCTTTCATGGAAATTTCAATTGGTGATATCAATTATTCACAGGAAGAATGAAATTCAACATTCTGAGAAATCACTTTAAAGACATTGTCACACATTTTGAAATTGTTATTCAAAATAATATCTAATCAAGCTGTCTGACCCATGTTATTTCATTCAAATTGATGGAAAAAAACAAAACGAATGCAAAACAGTATGCCAGCACTTTGAAGATATATCTATGAAAATTGAGTACCACAGACGCATAGTACCTGAACAGTGTGTCAATGTAGGTCACATTGTGAATTTGAGCTTTTTAGAGCACTAAACGTTAACTTTTAAACCTAATATTTTCACAGCTCAGTTCATGTACATTTAGGTAGTATATCATGTAGGGTCTCGCAGTTGAGAATTTTTAAAAACAAAACAATGTTAAACAATGCCTGTAAGTTTGAAGAGCTTACAGGCTTGCATGGCTTGCATGGTGTAGTAAACATTAAAAAAGATCTGAGGTTGCATCCACATGGAGTAGGGTTATCTCGCAAGAAATAGTCCTGAAAAGCCTATCAGTTTGTTACAACTTACACCCACAACGTGAGCCCTTAGATAACTCATGAAGTCATTAATCTCATCGAGAGATCCCCCTAAACACCTACATCATGACCAGGTATATACGCATCTAAACACAAACCCACATAAGCACTGCAGAAGATCCTTTAACAAGGCAATAGACTAATTAATGATACTCCTGATTATAGGTCCACACCGCTTTACAAGCGAGCTGTCACCATCGTAATAACAGGATGGGGTAATTATGTAAGTCGCCTCCAAAAAACCTTGCCTGCCCTTACGATAGCTTGCTCTGGAGAGCGACACGATACACCATGCGTTGTGAAGTCCGTAAAATCACACACACTCTATTCTGATCACATAATATGTGTATCAATGTATGGTGATTGGGAAGTGTTATCTAAAGGTTTAAATATTTTTTAAAGCATAAATCAAATAGGAATGAAATCAGATCAATAGGTACAAGAGTAATGATTTCTTCATTACAATGTTAGTTTGATTTACAGGGAAACCAACCCCTGGATTGAAATGTTCTCATTCAATGACAAAAAATCAGATGAAACAACTGTCAAAATTTGAGCAAAATCAGACATATCTATATAGATGACTTTGAAAATGTGTAACTTTTACACGGGTCATCCGATTTTGCTCAAATTTCCCCAGTTTGTTCATCTGCTTTTCTTCATTTGATAAGACCACGATAATTCCAGGGGTAGGTTTTCCTTTAACCTCGATGTAACCCCAGACAGACATCTCTATCATCATAAAATGCATTTCCATTATTATCAACTTTCTAAACTGAAGCACATTATAACCTGTAAACGTTTCATGCCTTTATATAATCTTAGCATTAAGGAGAA
>BQKZ01001848.1:85051-100770 GCA_036244855.1 Temnopleurus reevesii | reverse complement strand
TAGGCAAATAAACAACGCTCTTTACGACGGTGATGTCAGATTTGCAATATTTCATCGATTTTGTAGAGATTCATAAGATGTACGAATTAATATGATGCGCGAATTAATGTGACAGCACCATACATTTGAATCAAATAATTTGTTTTTCAAAATCAAGCACGTTTTAGAATTAATTTTATCTAACGGGGAGCAGAGCCATTTTTATGTTATGTCCAATAAATCGATTTCTAATTTTGATTTGAATAGTCTAGATGCAACAGTATACCGTCCATTTAAATAAAAACGGTTGCCAAGCAAGATAGCCATGATGACAATTCTTTAAATGATACTTCGAGGTATTAATTCAGTAATGCTAACAGAAGGAAACGCTAAAATATAGAATATGAAATGAATATTGTTTGTCATATGCCCGAGATGATATTGAGAGAAAAATGTAAAAAACTAAGTTAACGACGTGTTTACTTTGACCGCTTCTGTTTTAATAAAGTTTATCGTTTTCAACTTTTCCAATTCTATTTGCTTATCACAACTGTCACATAATTATTTCATAGCATGTTGTTTGCAAGTTTGAGCATTCAGTTCAATCTGATTGCAGTCATTTGTTTCACATAAAAGTAGCCTATCATAGTTTTTCTTTCACGCGCGAGAGAGTCACTTTTATGATTTTTCACTGCTAATTTTATGACTCGTTTTCAGTTGTAGATATCTATTTCCATCTTCAATAAATGTTGAGCTTATTCATTAGAAATAAAAGTAGTTTATCATAGTTTTCTTATATTAAATTCATTCAACTATGATTAACAGGTGCAACGTCACGTTTTAGTTCATTTCTGCTCGATTAATGACACGAAGTTTTACGTTTCAAGTGTCGGTTATTGGGGTTAGGACTATCTGTTTCTCCCGAATAAAGGCATGGAAATCTCGCTTTGTTCTATTCTCATCTTAGTTAATTATCCATCGTTAATGGCTGCCGATGATAGTTAGAATAGCTTTATGGTTACACTCACTCTCTTTATTAAATGGTGACAAGTGAACCAGCTGTTCTGCAGCCATTAACACACTCGCTCACGACAAATCGCTCTTCAAATCCGGGACATCCAACGTTCCATCATCCCAATGTTTATAGCCTTTATTCCATGCTGTTTTGATTATCATCAAATGCATAAGTGGTAGTTGACATTTGTAAGCAAAACAAAAATAAAACACACTTTTCCTTTGCGGCATAATTGCTTTCAGAGTTTTGATCTTAAGAATTATATTACTTCACACATTCCCCTCTCTAAGGCGCCATTTATTCCACCCTATCATCCTCCTTTTTCTCTTTACTGATCTTTTGTCTGTAGGCATGGTAGGTGTGTCCTGAAACAAGCTCTGAGCTTTTATGGACAATGCCTTCTACCACTATATTTCACTTGTATCAGCTCAGTATTTTGTTCTTGAATATTGAACACTTTACATACTTTAAAACATATGTAGTTGAAAAGAAATACATTTTATCTTGAATTTAAATTTGAACTTCTTATATTAGATTGCGGTTTATGAAAGTTCAGAAGTCAAGCAGCTGCCGGATTAATAGTTTTGGTTATACCCTTCACTGGAAGTAAGACTATACTTTGGTGGAAGAGCCTCTTTCTTTATCGAGACTATACACACGTAAGGTATTGAGCTACCAGCATGCCTCTCCATCAGCCTCAAGCTGCTTTGGTCTCATTACGACACCACACTAGTCTTGATATAAAGACTACCACACTGGTGATAATTTCAACTTAATAACCTGTGGCAAAACTTTCAAATGATATCGAAACGTCTGACTTGCTTTAAATATTGCAAGTATACAAAACTGTATAGTTTTATATCAATCAATGAAACCCTTTCAGTCTGGTTTTCTGGGTCAATTTTACAATAAACATATTTAACAGTTCTAGCATTAGTAGACTGCATATGACGCGAGGGTGACTCTAACGTAATTGAATAGTCAAAAAGTCGGATATTGGCGCACGAAAGACCTATGTACGTAAACATTTATTTTAAGAAACATATATGAACATTATCATAATCGATAATTTTTTTCACAAACATCAACAACAAAAAGTCAGTGTCACAATGTAATCAGAATTTGAATATTAACCTATATTTTAAACTGTCGGTTGCCAAGGTCTGCAGAATAAGAATAATAAGTAGTTAGACTCTTAAAAAGCGCGCGAAAAGATGGATGCCAACTACCTCTTGGACTGACGGAAAGTTCGAAGGCACAACGCCTGCTAATCTATCACAACGTCTTAGTTAGTTAGAGCAGTAGTCTTTCTTTCTTCATGATTAGCTCGTGTTTCTTTGTGTATACGTGTTTGCCTTCGAAAGCTGACTTGGTTGATTGTAAAATATATGGTCAGGAATAATATGCCCAGATCTTTAATACTGTATATTCGGCACGACTTCCACCCGTTGATATATAAAGCAGGGCTGGCTTGCAAAACAAACTTTATGACTTGATAGGGACTACCCTGCTTTTTATTTTAAAAAAATACAATGAATAAACAATAATACATTAAAAGAAATACCTAATAATTTCAACACCACTTCTCTTTTTCTTTCTTTCTTCCTGCCTCTTCTTTACCGTATTTACCACCGCTTCAATAGTTCAACGAAATTATCTACGAGTATGTCTTTTTCCTTTTCTTTTATACAATATGGGAGATATAGCTTTTGCATAGATTGTTTTTAATATATCGATCTTACACAAAACCATGAAACCATATTAACAAATATAATCCCTACACCACGATTTTATCTGAAAATGTATACACACAAAGGAGTGTTTGAGTTCCTTGAAATGTTTGTAGTAAACACACACAAACACGGAATGTAAAGACGCATAAGCTAACATTGTGGTATATATTACATGTCTGTGGTTGCCACATGAGATGGCGCCTATGGGACTACGTAAAGCTGAGAAATGTTTAATTGCCTAAATCTATTTTCTTGGAGTGGAAATTTATTGTGATGAGCTTTTAAAAAATTGTAGGTATATCATTTCCGGTACAAATAGGGTAATATTCATAGGACAGTGTAGGAATAGATGGATAGAGAAAGAGAAAGGGTGAAACAAAGATGATTTTAAAATGAAGTTAATTCTGGATAAAAAAAAATGTTCGACAGTAGATGTGGACATGTTACTAAAACATTTAGATGATAATCAAACTTATCATTTTCCTATAAACACACAAACACAACCAAACATACATATATTTATTCACGTACATACGCATGTACGCGAAAGTACACACACACACACACACACACACTGCTCTGTCATTCCTCTATGTTTTCAGCGATTGCACACAAGTATTAAATATGAAACTCTTCATAAATAAATGTTTATATATACATACTGTATAACCGATGTATTATCATTAGTGGATCTAAACACACTCACACTCACACACACACACAAACAAACTTCTCACCTCCTCATCTCCGTAGTATCTAAGGGTCGTTGCTCCCTCTTCATCTATTTGTTACACACACGCACACATCGACAGACACAGAGACAAGACTTACACACACACACACACACACACACACACACACACACACAGGAAATATCTATTTTTCATTTTCTTTTGCACTCTCCAACTTTCATGATTTCCCCATTCTCGTAAATCAACCGATTTTACACCATAACACTGTCATCATGACGTCATCATCAGTAGATGTAGACACACCCACTCATTTTCTCTGTGTGTCTATATCTATATATCTATCTATCTGTCTGTCTGCTTTGCATCTGCCGATGAAGGGTGTAAATATTATGTCAGAAGCCCAATTAGAGCGTTGCGTCCAAATTGTCCTAATCGATTTTTAATTAGAACAGACAGCGATGGAATCGATTATAGGCCAGGAGAAAGTACCGCGTTACCCGATACAGGGTGTCCCAGCAAATAGGCAAAAGATGATAAATTCACCAATAACACGATATAAATTACATGTATTTCCGAAAAGTTAAGTGGGCCACAGACAATAGAACCTACCCCGTGTATTCAACTGTGCAGTCACGACAATCGCAAGCCAGTTCCGATTTGAATGGCAAGGGGCCCCTTGAAGAACAGCTTACAGCTAAAAGTGGCTATAATAATACCCTGGGTAAATAAGAGATATGATTATTATTGTTATTATTATTATCATTATCATTATTACAAAGGACCATTGCATTTGCGTTCGACCTAATTTTTCGAACACAGTTTATGTCGTGTTGATGGTACATTCACTAATGCCTTTTACTTGCTACACGACCGATCGTTGATTTAAACAGCTGTAATTTGGCTTCATACATGAACGTTTATATTCGGCTTTAAGAGTTTGAAAGAAAAGGTAGAGAGGAGCTGAGCAAGAGTCTGACAGGCAGGCTATCATATAGTCAACCAGATAAATAGACATACATACAGGTAAAGGCCAGACAGAGGCAAACTAACTTGAAGGGTCCAACAGACTTATTCTTCCATGTTTCCACGAAGTAACGGGAGTTAGAGGGTATTGTCACAGGAAACGAGTTACAAATCCATTGAATATTGTTGAAACGTGCCCTCCTATAGAATTAATACATTGTTCGATATGATGCCCGTTGAATTTGCGCTATGTCTGGGTTTTTTGTATCCATGCACAATACCCTTTGGCTCCCGTCACTTCTTGAAAACATGAACGAATTGACAGCGGGACAGACGAATCTTTATGTTCAAGTTAGACATGAAACTATATATAAAATGTCCCACAGACATGAACACGCATCCACATACCCACACCCACACACATACAAACAAACGCAAAGAAGGTGTGAGGATAAGCAGAAACGCAGAAGAGCAGATTGCAAGCGATATTTAGTCAGAGATACATGGTCTACTTCTACATCATTTCCATTTCAATGGTTATTCACCTATTTTTCTTCAATTGCACTTTGTTATTTTTTGAGCCACCCTGTAGTGGGTCGATAAGCGGCAAACACTAAGGGAAATCTTAGCGATGCACACTCAGAGAAGAGAGAGATTATTGTGGCTAACGAGATTGGAACGTTTGAAGGTCATCAGGGAACGTTTCATCAGTACATCTTGCCACTGATTTATCTCTCTCAGCCAATCACATTCAAGAATTTCGCTAGCTTATAACAAAATTCTTTGACCTATCAATTCATGTAACACTGCAGATCTCACCTTCATAGACGGGTGGAGATCGAGCGGGTGAAATCGACCAATCAATCAGGCTCGCGTTGACGATATCGGTTTGCAGGTCGTTCGGGTGTCCTTTCCGTCATCCGGCCGTCATCACCGGCACCCAGAACGAGATCGAGCACGAACTTTTTGTCTTTCATTCAGTCACGTTTCTGAACACGACATCATAGCTGGACAGGATTTCACCAAATCGTTACGCAATACTTTAAGAAAGACTGGAGTGTGTTAACAAGTGCAAAGGTGCACAAGATTCTCGATTATTCAGCACAAGAACTGGTACCAGTCGATCTTAAAGTCGTTCTTAAAGTCTTTCTTAAAGTCTTTCTGAAACACCGCCCTGGTCGTGTAATTGAGGAAGAACAGCATGTAGGAAGAACAGAGTGAAGATAGGATGGTGTGGATTCTACGGAGAATGTATTTATTTATTTGAATATATTTATACAGGCACAAAAGATCACCAAACATGCCAAATGCTCTGTTTTAAAGAAGATAGAAAGTGGTGTTGAAAACCCGAAAGAAGTGTGATAAATACATGAAATATAAAGAGCGTGGGGCTGGTTGAGTGTGGAAAATATGTGTAAATATTGGTTATTTGTTTGTTTCAATAATGCTATCATTGAATTGGATGTTTTTTGGGGATTAAAATTTCGTTGACAACATTATCTTCAGTAGATGTGGACACATTCCATACCCCAAATCCTATCCTATCCCTCTCCCTCTTTCACTACCCCCCCCCCCTCATGACGTTATAAAGTATTGCACTTTTCAGTATGCCGATTATCTTTATGGCCGAGTCAAGATAGGAAGAATATTATCAACTAGTTAGAACGGCTTGAAGACGGGCTTGGCGGACATCATCTATTGAGATCTTTGTGAGAAAGTTGAGCTCGAAGTTCGCAAACCTCTGCAGTTGTTGGAAAACGCTCCTTCGAATTGGACATAGGAGGTTATAAGGATAAGGTATACAACAAAATGATACTAATTTTGCCCATACGAATTTTAGTTCAAACATGTCCAATTGATTCTTGTATTGATCATCTTACCAATTTGGCTATGCTTTGCTCGAGTTGGTAGTAAAGAAAATATTCACAATTTTGTTGGTTTGATACCAATAATTCCAACTAGTTAACGACTAAAAAGATTTATGCAACCTCTAGCATAATTAAAGAAGGAATTCAAATATGAATATGTGGTCAAGCACAGCTGTCTTTCGACCACTTATAATGTTTTCCCGCCAAGAAAAAATTACTGATATTTTAACTGTCTACCAGCAGAAACAAATCGTGAATACAGAAGTGTAATATGATCCCATGTATCTCTTTCAAACAAAGCCACAAATGACCCTTATACCTAACTCCAATAATGATAAAATAATATGATAATGAGCAAAGTTCCTAGATCATCTTCAAAGTGAGGTGGCTTTCTGGATACATGCTGGTATGGTCAATGGTCGCTGTTCGTCTTCTACTTCAGACGATTAATTTTTATCAGCTTTCGTTTTCACACAATTCAATATGCGGTATACCTCAAAGTGGTATCATTATTCATTTAATTATCAAGATTTAGGTGAAAGAAGGGCAGGGGAATTTTATGAGCTGTCTGTCAGAACTTTTCTGAACTTTACTGTCCTTGTGTTGAAATGCTTCGTGGTAATTTTGCATAGTGAATGACGAAAATTATATCACTAGAGTGAATAATAGATTAATTCCATACGATATAGTTTTGAAGATCTTTGCAAAATGAACCAAAATTTTACTTTCAAAAAAGTTCCCTCATGTTGTCGATTTTCTTTGTCATCAACATTGCCCATATGGCACTTTTGAAAACTCTGCGAAATTTGCCAATCTCTCACTCTCTCTCTCCATCTTCCTCATACATACACACCCACACACACAAATTTGTTGATATGCAAGCAAATGAATACACACACATACACACACACACACACACACATGCTCCCCTCTCTCTCTCTCTCTCTCTCTCTCTCTCTCTCTCTCTCTCTCTCTAGTTACATGTATGTATCCCCCTCCACACACACATGCGCATAAACTTACCACACACATCTTCATTTTCATGATTTGGGCCAAATTGTAAATATTTCTTCAAAAGGTAAATCTGTTACAAATAGACCCCTTCGTCACATAGGAATATTATGATTTCATCTCTCAATTACGTTTGGTGCGAGAGAGATCATTTTGGGGAGACCTTTAAACACACCTGTAAAAACCAAATTAGACACGTGAAGCGTTAGGTTTGCTTACAGATTATTTCCTTTTGAAAACACATAAGGATGCAATATCATGAATTGAATGCAGACTAATCGGCATGATCGATAGAGGGAAGATTGAATGATTAAGGCAATGTAGGGGCGGGTCTGCACATTTAGAAAAATGTGCAATATTGCACCTAGCAACACCTTGCAAAACCTTACAACACCGCACTGCAAAAACGCTGGTGTTAAATCTAACACCAACCGGTATCTACATGTATATAGGACCGCACCAGAAAAGTTTTTAAATAACACCAGTTTGGAATCCATTTAATATATTTCAATACCAACTGGTGTTGTTCAAGGCCCTGAGCAACACCAGTCGGTGTTTAAATATATTGATTTGATCCCAAAACCGGTGTTATTTTAACACCTTTCTGGATTGGTCCGGTAAGGATTCCGGTTGGTGTTAAATCAGCGTTTTTTGCCGTGCGGGAACACCCTTTGGAACAATATTGCACCTGTTATAAAGAATATCTTACAAACTATTTTTAGAACGCGGCCCACAAGCCCACACTATAAGAGGGACGGCTACATTCCGAACCAAAATAAATGCCCTACCAAATTGGCTGGTCAGTGAATGCGGACAAATTGATAAGACAGCAAACAACGACCGTATTCATGAACGGTGGCAATTCATTTCATTAAACAACTAAATCAGATAACATCCGCTTGAGACTTGCAAAAATTATAATGTCCTAATTTTCATCGGCAAATAAGAGTGTATGTATAGCTCAGTTGGTAGAACGTCTGGCTTGGAATGAAGTGATATTCCATGGCACAGGTTTGAACCCCACAACTGCCGCGTTTTAGAAATATAATGATAATGGTAAAATGTGTTTGCACCTTTATGAAAAGTTTCATTATTGCAACTTGCATGGTGCTCACAGTTTTGCATTTAGTTTACAACCTTGAAGGTGCAAATCGTACATTGGCTTTATTTTTCTTTTAATGAATTGTTGTAGAACTAACTGCATGAATGGTTTTGGTCGTCTCGGTGATCATGGTGACATTTCAATACATTGTACAGCATGCCTCCTTACAATTGATTAGTGTACATTGGCACAACTGTAAGAAGAAACACGATAGATAATAATAATAATAATATATGCAATTTATATAGCGCACGTATCCACTCTGCTGAGTGCTCAAGGCGCTTTTACATTAGTATTACCCTGGCTTTAGCCCGGCAGCCATTCACGGCGCACTTGGCATTTCAAAGAATAAATATTCCTGCCAGGTACCCATTCACCTCACCTGGGTTGAGTGCAGCACAATATGGATGAATTTCTTGCTGCAGGAAATTGACGCCCTGGGTAGGATTCGAACCTACGACCCTCTAATTGAAAGGCGAGAGTCGCGACCACTACACCACGGCGCCTCCACTCCTCCAGATGAGGATGATATTCATTCTAATGACGCTGCTAATTCAGCTCTAAAATACGAATATTTCATATATACCCTAAACTAAATATCAATTTACCCGTACTTTTTAAAAATGAGAGATAAGGAAGGAAAATATTACCGCGTGTATAGATCATATTTGAAGTAAGTGGTTGCAAAATGCTACTTGGGAGAGAAATATGCACGCAACTCGGTATCATATTCCAATGTATTAGATGTATTTCTCAGGCGTTTAGTGTAGGCGGGAAATGTGGGATTGGAGTGGGGTGGTTGTTTTGGGGCCATCATAAAATGGTAAAGATGAACACGAAAAAGAACGAGAGAGAATCTGGGGGGAAAAGTTACATAAAAATGTAAAGATTACCCCCTCTATTTTAACGATCCTCTTGTTCTCTTGTAGAGCAAGCTATAATTAAATGATTCTTGATTTGATCATGTGTAGTTTTGATAGGGATCCATCCCATGATCGTCATGTATGTGCCACGTATACGTATCTTTTAATCTCTGTTACACATTTGCATTCAAACTGATTTAGACCCATTATTCAGCAAATATGAAACTTGCAATGTGCTCAATGTGCGACTGGAAGGTGCTTGAGATATACTGAGTAATAAATGAAATTCTTGTCTAGTGCGTTCCGAATGACTTCAACGTTAGTCAAGTGTCTGTCCTCTGTATATCTGTACACATGGGTAATATATTGAACTTCATATTGACTGGATTTACGTTCATTTAAAATGCATACGTGAATCTGAGACTTAACCTACCAGTAAGCGTCGGATGTCTCATATCGCTAACCATTTTCAAGTATCATTAGAACAGAAATTAGAGATCACCTTCGCTGATTAAGAAATTAAACATCATATCAAAATACATCTTCTATACCACCAATCAATGGATTTTGAAAACTGATAGCCATCTTATTTTAATTGCACTTTTGGTCTTCCATAGCGTGGGTGATATTGTTTTTATTGTGCTGGTTTGCTCATGTGTATTTTTGGAAAAAATAGAATATTGGAAAGAATAAAATCAAGTTTATGAAACTTTCCAAGCAGGTCAAGACGGGAATGGAGTTCATTTGTTTGATTAAAGCAACAGTTGTTGGTGAAATGTAACGATCAAGGAAAATTGTAAGTTTATATCTAACAATTTGCAACTATTCCCAATAGATGATTCATAATGTTAGTGGAATTTTTAGACCACTAGATAAATCATACTATTGGAAAGAGGTTTAAGAGTCAATATTAGATTGTATATAAATAAATCGGAGCTAAAACCAATATTATTTGGTAGACAACTTAGAGCAAGGGGATGCGTCAACAAAAACAAACACAAAAAAGGCATCCTTGAAACAGTTAATCAGTTTCTCAATATTCATTCTTTGGGAGGAAAAAAACCCTCCACATGAATAGTAAAAGAAAAAAAAAGAATCGTCGACTCGCAGGCTAAGTCTGAACGACTTTAAGAGACACCATCCATAAATACAATCGGGGACGATGATGAAGATGATGCAGACGATGATAACAATAAAATGACAATGATCAGAATGATGATGGTGATAATGAAAATCAGAATGCGACAATGATGCCGACAACATTTGATTTAACGACAGCGACAAATAACGCCCCGAGCTGCATCACATCATCCTCTTCCCTCAATAATCCTCGCGCCTTACCATCATCCATTTTGTCGACAAGTTTTTAATTAAACCGTTTAATCACTCCATCTGACACAATATATGGAACCCTTCATTCTCCACCTTCCATCCCAACCCGCATCCCAAACCGAGCCAAATCCAACCATAAATCGCCATCTTGTCGTGTTTGGCGCAATTTCCCCCATCTCAGTCCTCGAGAGCAATTAGGAAACAAACCGGAGAAGGGGTGGCTCAGTCATACTTTTGCGTTTAACGCATAATAGGGCAGTCCCACCAACAGACTGATCCCATCCTACCATCAAACTGCATCAACAAAATTGCAATTATTACTATCTTATTCCGTTTGAAATCTGATGTTTGAATGTTATTTTTCTCAATTTCAATTGTATAAATTAATTCATTAAAAATAATCTAATTCATATAGTGCACAGTTCGAATTTAAGATGATTCAATATGGCAGCATGGTATGATCAGCTTGTAGGTGTGACTGTCTCATTAACGACTGAAGATTGTGTACAAAGGTCCTATTACTCACTGGAAGGTGTAGCACAATTTGTCCGTGTTTGTACCAAGTAACGGGCGCCAAGGTGTATTGTTTCATGAAGACAAAGAAATCCCGATATAGCACCAATGCAACGGGCATCCTATCGAACAACATATTATAAGAAGGACACGTTTCAATGGATTTGTAACTCATCTCGTGTAACAATACCCTCTGGCTCCGTCACTTCGTGAAAACACAGACGAATTGTTGTCTCTCCTACATTTGTATGGATGATATGAAAAATATTCACATTTTCATAGATTTCTTGGTAGATTTTGTTTTCTTGAAAATTTTATTTCTTAAGAACATAAAGATTGCACACATACCAAATTTGTCGTGGCCCCAGAAGAATGTTTACCATTGTTATAAAAGCGCGTTGATACTAAAGCCCCGGTCACATAAGACCCCGGCAGCAACACGATTCACCCCGACTCTTTGTTAATTCACAGTTAACTGCCTCAGAACAACGAGTCGGGGTGAATCGTGTTGCTTCCGGGGTCCTATGTGACCTGGGCTTTACGGTTTCTGGTGGTTCAGTTGATAAAGCTTACGTATATGCAGCGTATGACTGTTATGAAATTAAGAATATACAAGGTAGATGTTTGGCTGACTATAACATGCATGTACGTTTAGCACAAAACGAATGAATTTCATGTCCTTCAAGTACCTACATGTCTGCTAATACTAATAGGTATTCTAAATGTCATCTATTCATCTATTAGTTTTATTTCAGTAGGGTCGCTCTATCAGTAGTGTTGATGTTAATTTTCGTTGAGGCCCTACAACAAAACAATTATTACAATGAAGAAAACTAGAAGTAAATTATAGTCGCTGAGTATACTTTAATAAAAAAAAAAAATAAAGAAAGTGGGACTGAACCTTACGGCCGACTTACACCTTTGCGTTTTTAGCCTGCGTCGGCCTACCGTTTTTGACAATTAAAAAACGCTCCATTGGCGCACAGCATACGCAGATTAGACTTTGGACTGACGTTCGGTTTGCGCTCAACGAGCGTACGACGAACGTCAGTCCACCGTATGACCTGCGTCTTTGTGCGTTAACGGGAGGTTTTTTATTTCCAAAAACGCTGGACCGACGTAGGCTAAAAACGCAAAGGTGTGAGTCGGCCTTTAAGTTGCCTTTGCTTGGTGTGATTCGCCTTTAGTTTGTGGGACGATGAGCAGGAGTATTATGACCGGTTTATATGATTGATGCCGTAATTAAGGATTCTATTTGCCAGCAAAAGGCATGTTACAAATCGCAAATACGAGGCTCAATCATCGACCATTCATCACTGTGATCAATGATTGTCGACATCGCTGTCATGCTGATCATCCACGCTGACATCGTCGCTTTCAATGCTTCCATGTAAAACATGTCATTTCCCAATTAGGGCGTGGCGGTAGGATGGATTTTTAATCAAAATTAATCGAAGAAGCGAGATTCAGATTGCAATATTTCTATTTTGACAATACTATATATGGATAACGTGAGTAATTGCTATAGAATTATAAATATCTTAGGCATTTTACGATATGACTCTTTTTCTTTTTTTTTTTTCTTTTTTTTCTTTTTTTTCTTTTTTTTCTTTCTTACAATAAACTGTTTCTAAGTGACCCTGAACAAAATATTGATCTAAACGAATTGGATAAAGACTAGTGATGGCTTGCTTGACATTACATACATGTACAAATACACTATGAAATTTACGTCATTTTCTCGGAATAATCTTGTTCTTATAGGAATTATATGAATGAGTTTCCTTGAAAAACCAAAACAGTGAAATAAAATGAATGGTACATTCAAAGAGATCCGGTTTGAAGTTCAAGCAACTTGTGTACATTGAACATATGAAAACAAAGTATGGTCAAACACATTTTGTAAAAGCTTGCATTATTTCGTAGGTCGAATGCTCTTAAAGTGGCTCTTAACACTTAAAGTGGTTCCATCACACACTCAAGAGGGCGCTAAGAACAACGTACACTTCATAGCGCAACATGACGCATTTTTAAAACAAGAATATTCGAATAGCTTTCTCAATCGTGTAAAGATTCTATCAAACTGTTTCGAGTAAGAGTTTGCCCCAGAGCTCTTAAAACGGTTGAATAATGGTTACTTCCTTCTCCACCCTCGGGAATGAGAACGGCGACTGGCAAGTGCAAGTTCAGTAGCGCCCCCTCCTGGCTGCAATGGGGTCACGTTAATAGTGTTATGGCGTGCACGCTGAGTGAATGAGCCACAACTATAAATCACTGTGAGCAGGAGGGACAAAGGACTTGGACAAAGCAAAAAAAAAAAACTTCATTCAAGCATTCACAATAGCTTCATGATCAGATGAAAACGAAAAACAGTCCCAGATGCGACAGATGTCCAACATTTTTCCACAGAATGAGAAGGATGTATATTTCTGTTCATTGTGTCCATCTAGCTATTGTCCTTGCTTGTTTGTATCAGGTCTTTATCCATTCTGCTTACAGTGAATCCTAAGCTAAGAAACGAACATCGTTTTTTTTTTTGTTTTTTTTTTTGCTTCATAACTGATTGGACATTTCATCTAAGGACATTTCATGTAATGGGGTAATCTAGTAATTGCTTATGCGGAATACGGGCATATCTCTGCGTATAGAGCAGCTCAATACAATTTTAATCTTCGCTGCAATTGATTTCATTTTCTCCCTTTTCTGAATAAAGAGGTGGAGTATACATGGTATTTTTCATTCCCCAATCAATCATATTATACATCCTTCTCGGTCATATTAATGATGATAATGATCCTCTTTATGATATATCACGTATCATAAAACTGATCAATCATTCTACTAGCTATCATGTTAATAACCCAGTCCCACCTTCGTGTTTGTACGTACGTCCAGCGTGTATGAAATTGGACGTACGTACACTTCTACGCAGGGAAGGTAGGGAAAACGCTATGGGATGTCATGCTGATGTTGAATTCAAACGGATTACGCTAGATGTTCGCCCATGCTATCCTCGGCCAGGTGTCGCCCATGTGTATTTATGCACACAAGGGACGTATGTCGAAATACCGAATGTGTGGCTCAGTCTGAATATGTTACACAACAGGATATAGGTGCAGATGGTTAAAGGTAAATAGTTAATGTTTCATGAGGTTTATAACAGACACAGAAAATGTGTTTTTATCAGACAACTAGGCCAATAGATAAATATCTGAAAGAACATGTTTTTATTCACCGTTTAAACTTATTTGTGTCTGATTGATAGGTATGTACATGGAGGGATCGATTCAATAGAAAATATTAAAAAGCACGTTTTGCTATGCCATAGATTTACGATTATATCCATCGTCATTCAAAATGGCCAGTTGTGCTTCTAATCATACAATGACTACCGTAAGAACTGATACATAAACTCTATCAAGACACCCATGGGTTTATTTACTTGCCTGCTTCCAAATGATGCTCCATTCTTTTTCGGACCAGCAAACAGGGGTCTGCTTCAAGAAAAGAAGGACCGCTTCAAATGTGAAGAACGCTTGCCCATATACAGATATAAAATAATATACTTAATTCATACACATGATATGTCTTTAATTTCACCTTCCAAGAAAATTAGAAGAAAAGCACAATTTCTGGATCATTCTTTATCAGAAGAGAGATTGGGTGACATGAATGACAAATATTTTATTTCATGATTGACAGGGAAACATTTTTTAAATACGATTCAAACTACATATGAATGGCGGCCGGATAGCGCAGAAAGGGTCTACATAACAATGTTGCAACGTTGATTTTTTTTAGACGGAAATAATATTTTTTAATTAACAATTATTTCTCATCAAATGATACTTAACTATTTTCAGAAGTGTGTGATGTAATAATTTGTCCAAAGTATTCCTATGTATTTGTTTGCAAATAATCATAACTGACAAGGAAATATTTTCATTCATTTATATATCATTATTAATTATCGCAAGATATTTCCTTACAATTTGTTCAATTATAGCTGGATTGGCCTTGGGAATTTCCTATATTTGACGCAATAAAGTTTATCTTTATCATCATGATCATGGCTTTCCTAAGAAATTGAACAATTTTTTACTGGAAAGGTGCAAATATAACGCATATGACAAAATGCAATGTGATTAAGAGAGTTGCTGGAAAATATTGAGATTGTAAATTAAATTCAGGATCTCTTGGAAGTAGTTATCTTTATTTATCAATTTATGACAGTCAATTGCGATTATCTAGACAAATATTTTATACGCTTGAAAAACATTTTCCATTTTTATGTATACACCAGCTATTTAGACCATTATCATGAATCCAATTATGCCAATTGAAAATATAGAACACAGTATATACCCACTCCTCCCCTCCCCCCTTTCACTCTCTCTCTCTCTCTCTCTCTCTCTCTCTATCTCTCTCTATCTCTCTCTCTCTCTCTTCTTCTCCTCACTCTTTCCCTACAATTAGACATGAGATAAACATGATATTTTATTTTTGGACTATATAAAATGAAAGAAATAATAATATATTTAAGTTTAATGTTATTTTGAGATATCCATACCCAAACAAGCTAAGCTTTTCTTTGGATGCCTCTGTTTTTCCTCAACATAATTTCAAATGCAACGTGTTTATATATTTG